>JAIUZE010001254.1:0-114743 GCA_022085475.1 Heliosperma pusillum | reverse complement strand
GTCGATCCAAACTCCAAGTTTCTTTGATCGGAATAAATCTAGAACACTTGGTCAAACGATCAACAACAACCCAAACGACATCTTTACCTCCAACGGTCCTCGGCAAAGCCATAACAAAATCCATAGAAATAGATTCCCACTTCCATAGAGGAATATCCAAAGGTTGAAGCAATCCCCCGGGCCTCTTGTGTTCAATCTTCACTTGTTGGCAAGTCAAACATCTTCCAACATAAGATACAACATCACCCTTCAAGTTCGGCCACCAAAACTGTAGCTTCAAATCCTTGTACATCTTATCACCTCCGGGGTGAATAGCATAAGGGGAAAGGTGAGCTTCATCAAGAACTCGCTTCCTCAAATTAAGAGCATTAGGAACAAATAAACGACCATGGAAACGAAGAACACCTTCATCATCAAACTTGAAATCTTTAGCTTTACCTTCAAGAAGTTTGGCTTGAATAGACTTGTAGGTAAGATCATCAACTTGGCTTTCACGGATTTCACGTAGAAAAACAGGTTCAGCAGTCATAGCACCAACATAAACAAATCCCCGCTCCACGAATTCCAACTTCAATCTTCTAAACTCGGCACAAAGATCATCGGGTAATACCCGCATAGCATTTAAATCATGAGAAGCTTTCCTACTAAGAGCATCAGCAACAACATTAGCCTTCCCTTCATGATACAACAACTCAAAATCATAATCATTCACCAATTCCAACCATCTTCTTTGTCTCATATTCAACTCTTTTTGAGTAAATATGTACTTCAAACTTTTGTGATCGGTGAAGATACGACAATGAAGTCCAATTAGATAATGTCTCCACACTTTCAAAGCATGAACAACAGCAGCCAATTCCAAATCATGAGTAGGATAGTTCACTTCATGACCTCTCAACTGCCTAGAAGCATAAGCCACCACCTTCCTATTTTGCATAAGAACACAACCTAAACCCATCTTAGAAGCATCACAATAGACATCAAAGTCTACTCCATCTTCAGGCAAAGTCAACACCGGAGCGGTAGTTAACCTCTTCTTTAACTCTTGAAACGCTGCTTCACAAGCTTCATTCCATAAGAACTTGGTTTCCTTCTTCAACAACTGAGTCATCGGTCTAGCAAGCTTGGAGAAATCCTTGACAAACCTTCGGTAATAACCAGCTAAACCAAGAAAACTTCGAATCTCTCTAATATCGGTCGGACTCTTCCAATCCACCACAGCTTCAATCTTAGAAGGATCCACCATTACACCTTCTTTAGAAATTACATGCCCAAGAAAGGACACTTTAGGTAACCAAAATTCACATTTGGAGAATTTAGCATACCACTTCTGACGACGAAGAACACTCAAAATAATCCTCAAATGAATAGCATGCTCTTCTTCGGACTTTGAGAAAATAAGAATATCATCAATGAACACCACCACACACTTGTCAAGATACTCACTAAATGTGCGGTTCATTTGATCC
Organism: Heliosperma pusillum; assembly: GCA_022085475.1. Classification (NCBI taxonomy): domain Eukaryota; kingdom Viridiplantae; phylum Streptophyta; class Magnoliopsida; order Caryophyllales; family Caryophyllaceae; genus Heliosperma; species Heliosperma pusillum. Next base: position 113,274 of record JAIUZE010001254.1, on the reverse strand, counting down.
ATAAAGATAGCGGGAGCATTCGTCAATCCAAAAGGCATCACCTTGAATTCATAATGACCATACCTTGTACTAAAAGCGGTCTTTGGAATATCAACATCTCGAACGGGAATTTGATGATAACCGGATCTCAAATCAATCTTAGAAAAAGTAGAAGCACCCTTTAGTTGATCAAACAAATCCTCAATTCTTGGTAAAGGATACCTATTCTTGATTGTAATCCGATTCAATTCACGATAATCAATACAAAGCCTCATAGTACCATCTTTCTTCTTCACAAAAAGAACGGGAGCACCCCAAGGCGAGGCACTTGGTCGAATAAAACCCTTTTCAATCATATCATCTAGCTGCTTTCTTAATTCTTTCAATTCGGTCGGAGCCATACGGTAAGGAGCTTTGGCTATGGGTCCAGAACCAGGTACAAGATCAATAGAGAACTCAACATCACGCTCGGGAGGGGCAAATCTTCGGGGAATACATCAACGAATTCTCGAACAATAGGCACATCTTCAATACTTGGCAAAGAGGTAGTTGAAGAAGTCACAACACACAAGAATGCTTGGTGACCTTTTCTAACCATACTTACCAATTTCATAGCGGAAATTAAAGACACACCTTTACGGGGATGAGATCCCTTATAGGTTATTCTAACTCCTAAAGGACTCTTTAAGTAAATCTTTTGATCACGACATTCGAACCTAGCATGGTACATTGCTAGCCAATCAATACCTAATATTATATCAAACTCTCCTAGAGGAAACTTAAGGAGATTAGCGGGAAAGATAGAACCCGCAATAGATATTGGGACATTTGGATAAAGGGTAGAACAAGAGATAATATCTCCGGATGGTAAGGATATGGGAGTATCCTCACTAGATGTAGGCTTGATAGATAATTTATTAGCATATGTCGATGACACAAAAGACATAGAAGCACCGGTATCAAATAGAATAAGACATGGTTGCTCTAAGATTGAGAACATACCTGTAATGATCTCGGGATGAGCGTCGGCTTCGGCACGGCTCATGACAAAGATGGAACCCTTAGGTTTAGCAGGAGGAGGGGGCAACTTTCGATCGGGGCAATCGTCATAACGATGACCACCCTTTTGACAAAAGTAGCAAATGTAAGGTCGGTTGGTACAAGACACACCGGGATGGTATGGTTGTCTACAAAGGTTACATTGACGACCTTGAGTTTGAGCTCGAGGAGCATAAGGCCTATGAGCCACATTTGAAGTAGCTCTAGGAATAAAAGGAGAAGGATTTCTTGTATTTGCATTGGAAGGAGGATTGAATCTCCTCTTGTTAGCATAAAAATTAGAAGGAGACGGAATAAACGGTCTCTTTCCATACACATTCGGCCTAGGAGCATAAGAAGGAGGGGGATTATTCATCAAGGCTTCATCTCTAATAGCCTTCATAGAATTCTCGGCCCACAAGGCATCATCATAAAGATCTCCAAAGGAGGTAGTATTCCTCCTCACTTTACTTTGCAGAACTGCACTCAACTTGTTTCGGTAATAGAATGCTCGGTCCTCATCATCTCGGATAAGCCTCGGCGCAAAATGCGCAAGCTTATTAATCTCCGTAGTAAAATCCTGAGCTGACAAGTTGCCTGCTTAAAGTCAATGAACTCCTTGAGCCTTTGTTGTTTAAGCTCTTTAGGATAGAATCTACCTTCCACAAGAGCTTTGAAACAAGCCAAGTTGAAGTCCTCTTCAAGAACAGCGGTGGCACTAGTGATAGCCCACCAGTTATCAGCTTCCCTCACCAGAAAGTGCTTTGCGATCCTCACCTTGTCCTCTTCTCGGACTTGGTATAGATCGAACTGCTTCTCCATCTCACGGAACCAATCAGACAGCTCCGTAGGGTCCGGCTCTCCACCATATGGTACGATTTTAATCCTTGCTATTTGTCCAGCTACCCAAGCGTAGCCACCTTGATGGTTATCTTCCCTTCTAGGGGGAACTTGGTTGGCATTAGCTAAAGCTGCATCTTGCTGATTTTTCAGCACTTGAGTGAGAGCTTCCATCATAACGTTCTCAGCTAATCGTGGTCTAACCATCTTCATAAGAAACAAAAACAAATTAAGTTACTTCTATCAATTAGCATAAACAAATAGACTACCAAGTAAAGTCCTTAACTTCTACCCAATCTCTCATTTATTATTTTAAGGTCAAGTAGTTTAAGTTAGGGTTCACGTGTGTGCGTCGGGAGCGATAAAGTTCTGATACCAACTGTGACAACCCTCGCGAATGCGGAAAATATAAAACATACAAGCATGTGAAGTAATTTGCGGAAATACGGTATTTTAAAAACTTTTATACATGCAAGATAGATAATACGAGGAGTGTCAAAATATTACGACCTAAGTACGAAATACAACAAAGAGACAGGGTCTCACAAAATGTTAACAAAGTAAAAGTGTTTAACAAACTAGCTAATTAACGACTAGAGGTGACTCTTCAAGGGACAACGCCCGCTAGCTCACACCCAAACCCAAAATAGCATAAGCAAAAAGCCATCCAAATCAAGCAACCTGTTCATCCATGAAAAACATGAACGCCACAGTCAGTGGGGAGTAACTCCGGGTTCTCTCAGCCATATCACATCAAACGTACATAAAAGGAAATACAAAAGTAGAAGCATGCATATATAGATATACATGTGAAATACGATAAGAATAGATAAGCAAATCAATATATAATATAAGAGCATAAGAGGTACAAGTCCGAATCCATAATGTTATACAAAGACTCGGGGAAGACACTCTTAGGCAACCGAATACGCTCACTAGGGCTTACATCTCACCGTTAGCGGTATAAGTTTGATAAGATTGAGACTCGACAAAAAAAACATGCCAAGTCATGCGATGATCACAATAAATCCATCATATTATCATTCATTCAAACGTACCAATACATTGACGATGCCAAGTCATGCAATGACCATGAATAATAAATCATGAAATCACGCATTCAAAGACAACGACACAAAGACGACCTCTCTCACGGTAAATGAAACGCACTAGCACCGTGTACATGGCAAGTATGATTAAAAGGCGTTCACGTATGACATTTCCCTCAACCCATATACGATGACATTTCGTATAGGTAGACTAATTTCCTCCTGGTAGGACGACGATAATAATACGGTCCTAGTCTAAATCTGGCCAGACTCTCGGAATAAATCATGTTCCGATTCGACACGCGATGACGTTTCGCATCCAAGACTCGGTCTTACAAAAATAAACGCCGAGTACCCCAAATTCGGTAGAGCAATTCACGAAAGAGGCGGAAAAGAGCTCAAGCCTCATAACAAGCGGTACGCTACATGCAAATAACACCACCTCGCAAGTACACAACATTTGACGGCCGGGTCGATCAACGCATAGCGGTCGCCTCCCAACAACGTCGTCGTATGCCCACTAACACATGCAATTAAGCAGTAGGATACCTCCCCGTTCCGACATTCCAGCCTTACGAACGTGGAGGTAGCCAAGGGAATGAGAGTACAAAGCACAAAACAAAATAGTGCTCAAACCGTATCATTTGTAAAAACCGACTCAAAGTGGGAACATACCAAAAACCGTCACAAAACATGAGAATAGGGAATCATATAAGTTTAAATATGATAAACATTAATATTATAAGTCACTACGTAAAATTATACGATAAACGAACGATCGGAATTATTATAAATGAAAACCGTAAACAAAATTTACAAAGAACATCCAGCAGGAGCCAGCCGGTCAGGTGGACCGGCTGCCGGTCAACCGGCTAAGGCCAATAGTCATATGAAAAACCAATATGAAACAACAGCATGTCCCAGCCGGTCAGGTGGACCGGCTGCCGGTCAACCGGCTGGGACCAAAGGCATTATGGAAAATCAAAGGAAAAGTAGGGGTGTCTCAGCCGGTGGTCCGACCGGCTGCCGGTCGACCGGCTGAGACCCAAGTCATACTTCAAAATCACGTAAAAATGTAATAATATACAGCCACTGCCCCAGCCGGTGGTCTGACCGGCTGCCGGTCAACCGGCTGGGGTCCAAAGTACACGAAAATCACCATTTCAACTAAGTTTCAACATTTATCAATTATCGATTATCAACATAAATCATAGATTCTCATATGAATTCTCAACAAACAATATTCATCATCAATAATAAAATCCCTAAGCATACTAACCATAATCTAAATACGATTACTAGCCTAGAAATCACATAAAACACGTAAATGATATCAAGTAACCCTTCACCGTTACCTTATTGCGTCTTCACTACTCGTCAAGCTCCTCTTCAATTAGGAAATAGTCTTTGTCGGGATCTTGGAGGTCACCACCTACAAAATAGTTAATAAAAGATGAATTTACTTCACCTTGAGAAAGACGGAAAGTTTGAAAAGCGAGAAAGACGGTAATTTTATTATCAATACGGATAGAGGAAGGTAAGAGGGGAAGAATGAGACGAACTTACGAGAATTTGAGCAAGAAACGAATGAGATACGATGATTATAAGATCGGATGAAAATGGAGGCAAGGGTTTTGGTTTTCTTAAGGAAGAAGTAAGTTTGATTTGTGTTTGAGTGAGTAATGAATTAGGTTAGGAGAGTATGAGATGTGCAGGGGAAAAAGTCAATAAAAGTCAAAGTCGCCTTAAGACGGGATTCACATGGAATCTCGCGGAAATTCCAAATACGAACTCGAAAATTCTAAATTCGACTCGGAAAATTAAATTTACGATTAAAACTAAATTTCATTGAAAAGTATCTGTAAAATATTTTCGCTATAAAAATAGGGTACATTTACGGGTGTTACAATCACCTCACCTTTTAAAAAGTTTCGCCCTCGAAACTTGAGGGAAAGAAAGATACCTTACTCAAATAGATTCTGAAATTGAATGGGAGCGTGAAGCAGGACGTTCTCATGATTGCAAACAAGGGTAAGGGTAAGGACAAGGCTCAGGCAGACCTAGCTGTAGGAAAGTCGAAGTTCAAGAAGCCAGGAAAGGGCAAGAGTGGGCCTGGTGAGACTAGCAGTAGCTCACAAGGCAAGACAAAGAGCAAAGAAAACATGGAGTGCCACCATTGCCACAAGACTGGGCATTGGAGGCGGAACTGTCCCGTGTATGCTGAAGACGTAAAAGCAGGCCGCGCCACTCCTGTTGGTATGTCTTCTTTTATTCATATGATTGAGATTAACCATGCAAGTTTCGGAACTTGGGTACTTGATACTGGTTGTGGTTCTCATCTGTGTAATCATTTGCAGGGCCTAAGAAACATCAAAACTCTCGAAAAGGGTGATGTAGACCTGCGAATGGGGAATGGAAGCAAGAGTAGCTGCCGTTTCAGTGGGAACATATGTAATCCAACTCCCAAGTGGATTTGAGTTATTTTTAAATAACTGTTACTATGTACCCAGTTTATCTAAAAACATTATTTCTGTTTCCGTACTCGATAAGAACGGTTTTTCATTTGTAATAAAGGATAATAGCTGTATTTTCTCCTTTAACGAAATGATTTATGGTAAAGCAGTTTCCATGAATGGGATTTATGTTTTAGATCAAACCACAGATATATTGCATGTGAGTAATAAAAAGGTAAAGGTTGGTGACAAAGATCAAACCTATCTATGGCATTGCCGTATGGGACACATAAATGAAAAACGCGTGAAGAAGCTCATTGACAATGGGACTATCTCCCCATTTGACTATGCATCATTTGGCACGTGTGAATCATGTCTCATAGGCAAAATGACTCGAATTTCCTTCAAAGGTGTTGGAATGCGCGCTGCTGACCTATTAGGACTCATACATACTGATGTGTGTGGACCTATGTCAATCAACGCTAGAGAAGGCTATAGATATTTTATCACTTTCACGGACGATTTGAGTAGATATGGATATGTCTACTTAATGAAGCACAAAAGTGAATCCTTTGATAAGTTCAAGGAATACCAGAATAAGGTTGAAACCAGCTGGGTAGAAAGATTAAAGCACTACGTTCAGATCGTGGTGGCGAATATCTTTCGAATGAGTTTGATCAACACCTTAAAAACTGTGGTGTAGTACTACAGTTAACTCCACCTGGAACACCTCAATTAAATGGTGTGTCCGAATGGAGAAATCGAACATTACTTGATATGGTTCGATCCATGATGAGTCACACGGTAGTGCCTGATTCATTGTGGGGCTATGCTCTTTTGTCAGCTGCTCTTATATTTAACCGAAGTCCGTCTAAAGCTGTTGACAAGACTCCATTTGAAATGTGGAAGGGAACAGTCCCTAACTTGTCCTTTATTCGGGTTTGGGGCTGCGAGGCTTATGTCAAGTAGAGACACGAGGATAAGCTCGGCCCGCGATCGGTCAAGACATACTTTATTGGTTATCCAAAAGGAATGTTTGGTCATTACTTTTATTCGCCTACCGAACAACGTGTTTTTGTTGCGGCTAGTGCGAAGTTTCTAGAGAAAGAATTTCTCGAGAACAAGACGAGTGATAGAACCTTCGATCTGTCGGAGATTCAAGAACCAACAACCGAGCAACCGATGGAGGAAGATGTTCCTTCATCTTCTGTTGCGGTTAATATTCCTGAGGAACCTAGAAGGCCGGGTAGAGTCTCCATACCTCCCGACAGATACATTGGCATGGTCGAGGAGAACGATAGAGACGATGTTTTGCTCCTAGAGAGTAACGAACCCGCTACCTATAAAGGAGCCATGACCTGTTCCAACTCAAAGCTATGGCTTGGGGCCATGCAATCCGAGATGGACTCTATGTATGAGAATGACCTATGGGATCTGGTTGATTTGCCTGATAAGGTTCGGCCTCTTCAGTGCAAATGGCTTTACAAGATAAAGCATTCCGTAGGGGGACGACTAGACACCTATAAGGCACGACTAGTGGCAAAAGGTTTCACTCAAGTGCACAGATTGCATTATGATGAAATTTTTGCACCCGTAGTCATGCTGCGTTCCATTCGGATAATCTTAGTGATTGCCGCTTTTCATGACAACGAAATTTTGCAGATGGACGTGAAAACCGCCTTCTTAAACGGTTATTTGGAAGAGGAGTTGTACATGGTACAACCCGAAGGTTTCATTGACTCTAAAAATCCTAAAAAAGTGTGCAATCTTAAGCGTTCCATTTATGGACTTAAGCAAGCTTCTCGGAGTTGGAATCATCGTTTCGACCAAGTCATAAAAGAGAATGGTTTCACTCGATTGGTTGAGGAACCATGCTTATATGTCAAGTCGAGTGGGAGTAAAATCGTTTTCTTGATATTGTACGTCGATGACATACTTTTGATAGGGAATGATATTCCTCTCTTATCTTTCGTTAAGGTATGGTTAAAGAACCATTTCCAGATGAAATATCTAGGCGAGGCACAGCGCATATTGGGAATCCGTATCTACAGAGATAGATCACGACGGATGTTATCACTTAGTCAGGAGTCTTATATAGATAAGATTCTTGAAAGGTTCAGCATGACCAACTCCAAGAAGGGGTATCTTCCAATGACGTCTCGGATGCATTTGAGTAAAGCTCAGGCACCCAAGACATCTGAAGAGGTCGAGCGCATGAGTCGAATTCCTTATGCATCAGCTATAGGATCGATCATGTATGCCATGATATGCACACGTCCAGACGTGGCATATGCTTTGAGTATGACCAGTCGGTACAAAGGCAATCCAGGTGAAACACACTGGATGGCTGTTAAAAATATCCTTAAGTACCTACGGAGGACTAAGGATTGGGTATTGACTTATGGAGGAGAGACTGAGCTTTGCGCAACCGGTTACGCAGATGCTAGCTTCCAAACGGATCGGGATGACTCGAAATCTCAGTCTGGATTCGTATTTACTCTTAATGGCGCTGCGGTTAGCTGGAAAAGCTCCAAGCAGAGTGTTATAGCAGATTCTACGACTGAGTCCGAGTACTATGCCGCTTCAGAGGCTGCAAAGGAAGCTATATGGATGCGTCAATTCTTACAAGGACTTGCCATAGTTCCTAGTTCGAATGACCCGATCACCATCTATTCTGATAATAGTGGTGCCATCTTCCAGGCTAAGGAGCCTAGGTCTAGCAACAAATCTAGACATGTACTTCGGAAGGCTCACATGATCAGAGATTACGTGGAGCAAAAGGAGATAGTGATAGACAAGATTGCTACGGATGATAACATAGCAGATCCTCTCACTAAACCGTTAAGACATGATAAGCATGAAGGGCACATTATTTTCCATGGGAATTAAACGTGTTCCTGAGTTGTATTAGCTGTTTGTATGAATTAGATACATCTTTTACATATACTAATAATAACTTCATCGTATTGTTTTCATATTTTGTTTTTCATGTGGATTGTATGGACAACATTGAACACCACAAAGTGAACTGAATAACATTATATGTGTTTTGGTCCGTAATCGCCTACATGAGCTGATAACTCTGGCTATTATATTGTTGAGTCGATTGATGGTGGGTTCAACGAGCCATAAGTCAAACTGTTGACTGATCGATCACAAATACGAGTTATAAGGATACCTCGTAGGACATTGTAATTCGTGACGACGTTATGGAGTCCTAAATGTTTAACAACATTCGGTGCCAGGTCGTGGATAGGACGTCCATAGTGTTCCTAGAGTCGATTCTTTTGACTATCGACTGTCTCTTGAGATTAAGGCAGTTTTTGGGTGACTTTGGTTTCTTTCTCACGGTCGACCGTAACAGGAGGCCAAGCAGATTTTTACTGGGTCATTTCATACTGTGCTTGCATCTGCAGGATTCGAGTTGAGGAAAATATCCAACCCTTTATCAGGTTTTGTTATTTCTCAGGGCCACTCGAGGAGTAGTAACTGAAATGCATGGCCATGCTCGAATAATGATTCGTTTATCAGTTGAGTTACTCTCTAGTCGGAAAAACCACTCTTGATAATGATCACTTGTAAAATACGACCTTTGTGAATGCGGACTTTGCAAATTGTTTTACATTGAGTGGGAGAAATTTAAGGATATGAGAATCGGTTATCGCACATACACTTGTAAGGACAAGTGGGAGATTGTTGGAGCTAGTGTCCTCCACAGTTAGTGTGATAACAGCTAAGGTTCACAGGGTATATTTTGTATTATAATCAGTTGATTAACGTTTATCGATAACGGTTGGCTTGCTAGATAAGTTTGACGTTATTGTCATACAGATGACGGTGATCAACTGATCTCTAAAAGTCACACCTAAAGGATGTGTTTGAGAGATGTGATTATTTGAGAAAATAATCATATTGATGCCTTATTAAATGACTAAAAGGTTAGTCGATGTATTTGACTAAAAGGTTAGTCAATGTGATGATGATACGATTATTTAATAACGATTAAATAATGTTAGCTGGTAATTGAATATAAAATGTTATATTTAATCAATGTATATAATGTTGGTCTAAACTAAATATAAACTGTTATATTTAAGTTGGCGGATATGTATTACACGATATTATTATAGTGTATTGGTCCGGCATTACTCGGTTTATGTAACGGTCCATTACTAGTAATAATTAATACATATTATATTATGTATATAATAAATGAGATGCCAATTACCAATTAGAGGTTGAGTTAAATTAGGAAACTAGGTTTCCCTTTCTTCTATCTCTTTTACACGGCACAAGGAGGGAGTATTAAGAGGTGAAAAAAAACCCTAATTGACTACTCAATCTCACGGCACACACAAAAGAAAAAGGAGAAGAAAAATTCTGATTTTGAATTCTCTTATTCATCTTCATATTCATCATCAATAGACACACAAAATTAGAAGTAATTTTGGGTATTCATTCTAGCACGACGAAGGCATTTCTTGAACCATCTTGGGTGTAACGATTAGGAGAATACCTACTTTGGTATTTGTTCTTAGGCCTTTATCTAGGACCGAAGGTTATTTCTTAATCTCTTGTTTATATTATGCAATTTCATTTATGACTAGAAATTCATATAGTTATAATTTCATTATAATCCGAAATTTCTAAAGGGATGTAAACCGTTATTTCCTACAAGTTAATGAGGCTTGAGCAAGGTCGTTACTTTAGCAAATTGGGATGTCGGACGTTTTTGTTATACTATGTTGTAGTAGGATGGATGAACTCCATCTTGCTGATGGATGGACATCGCTTGAAATCGTTTAGTTAGATTGGTTGATTTAGTTTTTGTTTCCAAGGGTGAATGCTTCATACTTGAATTCATTTAGTTAGATGGTTATTATGCTTTCAATATCTAAATAGATTTCATATATATTACTAGTTTGCATTTGATGTTTTTTTCGTGGAAAAAAGACTTTGCAACCAAAGAACACATAATGGAGAAAGTTGTCGGCACTTGACTTGGCTAAAAGGTGATGCGCCTAATAATGGAGATCTGATCGAATGGCATAAGGAAATCACTTTGAAAATTGTAAGTTCTTTAGTTGTGTAGTCTCAAATCTATTTTTTTTTATTCATTTCAATCATTTTCATCTCTTTGTTTTTCTCATTTCCATCTTAGGTAATTATTTTATTTTACGCATTATATATAGTATTTTAGTTACATTTTTAGGTGTTTGTGTATATAATTCATGCTTAACGCCGGAAATACATATACGACCAAGTGATGAGGATTGAATGATTATTTTACGCATTATATATAGTATTTTATTTTACGCATTATATATAATTCATGCTTAACGCCGAAAATACATATACGCCGGAAATACATATACGATTGAGAAATTTGATGAGGTGCTGAATTTACACTCCAACTTAAGGCTAAAAGAAGTCAATGAAGATGATGATTGCAGTTTTTTGAAGTTCAATTTATTTGCACCTGGATGCGACCAAGTGATGAGGATTGAATGATTTTTTTTTTTTTTGCAAAAGGATTTTCATTGAAGTTTCGTATTTGTAGGCTCTTAAACAATATGATAGGACTTTGTATATTTATTCAAGGATTTGTCCTAGTTAATGGTTCAAATTAAATCCGAATGGTTTTCTTGCTGGAGTTTCTGAATTGTAATAGGTTTATTTCTTATGAGCAACACGATACAATCACGTATGGTTACAATGAAAACATAATTTTTTTTTTTTTTAAAATGGCAGTATCAAAGATAACTGTTCCATGTAATACCCGGTCTCTTTGAAACTAACAAATAGGACGGTTGTATTATAACTATTGTTCTCTTTGAAAAGATGGACGACTCAATCAATAAGAACGGTTCTTATATGCAACCGTTCTCTATGATAAATCAAAGAGCACGGTTATAGAGCGCAACCGTTCTGATTGTTTTTACAAAGATGTCGGGTTGACTTCATTTCAACCGTGCTCTTATATCAAAGAGAACGGTTGGCCACACGACGGTTCAATGTGGTTTTGAGAACGGTGTCGAACCATTCTCTTTGATCATTATTGTAGTAGTGAATTAATTACATATCAATATATAATATAAATCGAAAAAGTGGGGCTAGTTTTTAATACTCAATTCACCCCCCTCTTTCGTATTCGATCAATAGATTCTACAATAACACAAAAAACGGAAACATATAACAATTCAATGTTATAATACCTCAAACTTTAACCTTCACTCAACTCTAGTGAAGTTATAGTAATCTCAACTATAACCTTGGTTAAGCTTGTCAGGTTATAGACTTATAGCATCATCAACCATAACCTTCACTTAACTCCAGCAGAGTTATAGTACTCCAACTATAATCTTAGTTAAGCGTGTCAGGTTGTAGTATCATCAACCATAACCTTCACTTAACTCCTGCACAGTTATAATACTCCACCTATAACCTTAGTTAAGCGTGTTAGGTTATAGTAGTATCATCAACTATAACCTTCACTTAACTTTAGTAAAGTTATAGTATCTCAAGCTATAACCTTAGTTATATGTGCGAGGTTATAGTATCATCAATTACAACTCTCTTCCGTCACGGGTTAGTCCTCTATAACACCATCATCGAGGGGTCGACTCCACGGTACAAACCGCCATGTCACCACAACGAGTCTTGTCATAGTATACCGCACCATAACGTCACTTTCAAAGTTATAGCTCGAACAGGTATAACCATGGTAGCTTACATACAAAGTTATAGTCTAATATACTATAACCTTAATGATGTAAACCAAAACCCTAATTCTTCAAAATATGCAAACCCTAGCCTCTCCCACAAGAAGGAGGACGAAACCCTAGGCCACGATAGCCCTATGGCCGCGCCACCACCAACGACGCTAGGGTTTGCGATTTGAACCCTAGTTCGTGCACCAAATAAATAATTGAAAATAGATAACAGCATAACCATTAAATGCAATTAAACATATGAATCATAAGCATAAATAAGCACACAAACAATTAATCATACAATCAATCATTATATCATGTTAATGATTCACTTTCTATAAACACAATTAAAGGAAAACACCTAGTTACCATTATTACACTATAAGGACCGCAAAATAATCTTCATCTTCATAAAAACGCCATTAACATTGTCATACACGAATCCTCCTCCAAAAACGACCAAAGAAAGACATCTTCTTCTTATTATTCTTATTCATCCATCAAATATAGAAACCCTAAAAGTAGGTCTATATTCCGCACAATCAAATCCTTTAAAAGCATTTGGAATTGAATATATTATAAAAGTAAGAGCCAGAATTGTAAATATATAATTTATATTTGATTTGAATGAAGAAAGTTGCATAATAATGAAGTAAAAAAGAGAAAACGAAAAGAGGGGACGAGAGAGTTCATGCGTCAAGTCAGAACTAACGTGCGCAAGAAACCAAAAAATGAGTAATCGTGTTGCTAGTTTAGGGTTTCCTATTTATAAGAGGATTTAAGTGGGCTTTTGACTCATTAACTCAAAAGATGGATTATCCAATTACAAATCGGACTTATTATAATTAAAACGCTTGAAGAGTTCATATAAGAAAAGTAGTAATATAATTAAAATAGTAAAATCGTGCACGGACATTTTAACCTATCCAAATTAGGTAAAAATAGGAAATAACCAAACTAGAGATCATAAGTGTTAAATACGAAATAAATAATTAAACTCGAAAAATAATTAATTTAATAAATAAATTTCCGAATGAAATTATTATAAAACACGGAGTGTCACAGACGAGGGGCGGGGAGATTAGGTTATTGTGTGCTATATGAACCATAACTAAGGTGACTAAATATAGTCTACTTAATCTAATACGTCCATCATGCATTATCTAACCTAATGGGTATCTACGTATTCTAGTAGACACACATACCTCGGTATCTCTCTCTAGTGATGAAAAGCGATGAGATTAGGTTATTGTACGTGTGCTACATGAACCATAACTCGGTTGACTATATATAGTCTACTTAGTCTAATGCGTCCAATCATGCATCAACCAATCTAATAGGTATCTACACTAGTAAAAAGTCTGACCCATACTTTTAAGACGTAAATAAGCCCGTATTTAATAAATCGTAGTGAATCATTTTATTTTGGGCTAAACTTAACTGATAGCACATAATAAATACAATTATAATCGAATTAATTCATTATGTCCACATATATTGTTGTATTAGGCCCATATTTCTAAATAGTACAGTATATAAAATATAGTGGACCTTGGAGCATTTAAGCTGGACTTATTGTTGGTGTTAAAATGGTTGATTGCACGAATTAATCTTGAGATATTTCTTTAAACTATAATTAGCTTGGTTCGGTAAAGTCCATTCATTTTAAACATTATTTTCTATATGTTAATGCTTTTAATAAATAAATTCGATCCACCTTGGGTTAGATCAACATATTATCAATGACTATCAATGATCCAGGATTTAGGATATATAAAAAACGAAGAATTATCATTTTATCACGGAGTACCATGGTAGGTTTCTATATTCTATGTCTTTAATAATAAAACCTTAATAAGTCAGCTTAGATTAATTGAAAGTTTTATGCAAAAAAAACCTAGTACAAGGTTGGTTTACAAAAGTTGTTTGGTTGCTTTCTTAAATCATAACAAGTAGAATTTCCGCGAATTGACTAAATATGACGTTTGGTCGGCCATTTCATGGAAGTGAACATTCCAAAGAAACTCTAATTCCTACATTAAATAGGAAATCGCTTACGCAGCCCTCTAAGTTAGATGTGCAAGTTCACACATAAATTCATTTCCCAAAATGCAAACTAGACAAGTTTTATGCAAATCACATGAATTGCAACTTCATGTAAATTCAATTAATATAACGTATACAAGTTAGACACGGTATTCAAAACACAATTTTTCTCGAGACTATATTAAAATTAATATATTAATATAATGCATAATTTGATTTAAAAAATATCCATTTCTAAAACAAATCACTAACTAGTTCAAAAGCACATATTCTCATTTCAAACGGTCACTATACGGGTCAATTACATATCAAATCACCCTACGTGTTGCCTAAAAATACCAAAAAAATTCATTTTTATTACCCCTACTTGGTAGTAATTGACCCGTCTTACGTTTTAGACGGATAGTACCCATCTTAAACACAACTTACTGGTACAAAAATTCACACCAAAGACTCAAAGAACCGGGCTCAATTGAAAAGTTGTCTTGTATATCTTGATAAAAACAAGGCAAGGCTCACGATAAGCGACTGTTTTTTACAGTGTCAACAAACGTTAAAGCAAAGAAAAATAGTTTGCATTAAAACAAGTAAGCCACTTTTGAGCCAAAAAAACATTACGACAGTAAAAATTACAGGGGCTTAATAATGATTTAAAATACTCTTACTTTTTGGTAAATGTAAAAAGATTTTAAGTATAACGATAATTTCTTGGGTACAACGAATGTCCCACATCATCGTATACTCTACTCAACAAAATTGGCCCCATTCTCCAATCTCCATAAATAAATAAAAACACAATCTGGGTGGCATAATAAGGTTTCTCATTAGTTTGGTGTACGGATACCTTTGTACACCCGGTGTACCTTAGAATTCGTCTCAAGGAGAAATATAAATCCGTGAAAGATGAAAGTCTCGCAGCTAAAATTTTAACTACAAAGAAGGTCAAACCAAGAACGTCAAAGACACAAAACATCATTCAAATTTAACTTAATTCAACCTCTGAGCGGCTTCCTTGGCCAAGACTCTTTCCCTAGCCTTCATTTTAGCCTGCGATTTTGAACCCATGATTCCACCTCCCCATTTCTTTCTGTGCTCATCGTACTTGTCATTGAAGTTTGCCTGTCATCATGCAAATGCGGTTTTAAGTATCATTATTGTAACACTTTGACAGAGTACGAGTAACCACCATAAGTCATGGTTTGGATAGTACTTGCAAATGTCTTCGATTTTATCATTATACACTATTCCAGAGTACAACGGTTCTAAAGAAGATACTCTGTTTTAATGGCGTCATAAACTTGAGATTTCATATAGTTTAGAGGGAAGTAGGAAATCACCTTGACGGCCTCAACGATTCTGCTAAACTCCATCTTGTCTTCGTTTTTCACCGATGTCAAGCACAATGCAGCAGCAGTCTTCTTGTGAACGATCTATTGTAATAGTAAGAGGATAGCGAAGGGTTAACATCACAATGATCACATGTTTTACTTGCTAATTAAGAAAAACTATCACCATAGAAAAATAAGGAAGAAGAAAATTACTGTTCCTAGACGGGCTTTCCCCTTGACAATGCAGTATGGGACCTCCATTTTGCGGCAAAGAGCAGGTAGCCAAACCACGAGCTCGATTGGGTCAACATCATGAGCAATTACAACCATCTGAGCCTTACCCTGCAATTAAAAATTGAGACAATAAGGTAAAACGATTAGAAGGTAACACTATATGGTTTCCATTAAATAAGGTAACACTATAATCTATATCCATTCCATTTTGTTGATCAACTAGAGACACTGAGACAGTTGAAGAACTTCAACTTTTATTTACAAGATGCCTAGATACAGACGGGGGCCATTTTTTTTGGGGGGTGAGGACAACTACTTATTGGACAAGTATAAATGAGACGAGACGCGTACAATACATAAATGGCATCAACAAGAGAACATACACTATCATATGAGAATAAAACATGAGACAGTAACAGTGATTACCTGCTCAATCAAGTAAGTAATGTGGTTCAGGCCATATTTCACAACAACAGGCTTCTTGACCTCGGGCTTTTTACCCTCAGCTTCAGCTTGAGCAGCTTTCAGAAGTCTTTCCTTCTTAGCAGCCTTGTCTTCGGGTCTGTACTTAAGCAGCAGTTTGAAAAGGTTTGAGGCTGTGAAAACAAAAGGAATATCTCATCAAGTCACAATAAAGAACAAAGTATTTCTTCAGAAGCATATAGCAGAGCCCAAGCATTGTAATTAAGCAATAACTGCATGGTGATTATTAGCATATTATACGAGAAGAGTTGACCAAGCATTAAAAAGTGTTGTCATCCAACGTAATCCGGAAAACACAAAGAAAGAGGACTGCTTACCAAGATTCTTGTCAAGAGCCTTAGTGAATTGATTGATAGCAGGCGGAACCTTCAAACGCTGCTTGAGAATTCTCTTCTTTCTCTGTAGCTGAACCACCTTCGGCCATTTGATAAATCGAGTGAGATCCTTCTTTGGTGGGATAGCACCTCCAATACCAAACTGCTTGGGACGCTTCTCATACAAAGGGTTAACAGGTTTCTCCTATCACACATGAATGAATCGTTAATCAAGATATGTTTAGTACTCCGTATATTATTATTATTGTATACCCTAAGACCCTAAATTTCCTTTAATCGTTTTAATCAATCAATCTAGTTTATCATTTAGTTTTACTCACTAGTTATCAATTAGTCGATAATATGGCCCGTAAGCAAGGGGTATTTTTCCAATAATGATGTTAATTCAGGATTATTCTACGAATGTTTAGCAGTAAGCAATTGGAGATGCATAGTGAGAGATAAGGCGGTTGGCATGACGATTATAAATGTAATGTAATGTAAATGATAAATTTGAGCAGATAGAAGAATAAGAGCAATTTAGAAGCAAAAGATAGATAATTTCGATTCACAAGAAAGGCAAAGTGGACTTACAGGCTTCTTTTTGGAGACAATAGGGGCTTTCACACCTCTTTTGGGGGCCTGTTATTACAATGCACACATCAGTTAACTAATAACAACTTACATTTCATAATCAACACCAAACTTGGCATTTTTTTATTCATAAAATACACTTACGGATCACAGCGAAATATACACTCAAATTATCTTCATTTTACAACATAAGTTCCCTATATATTAATTCATACTTCCAAGTTCCACCCTTTAACATATAAATATCAATCGATTGTAAAATTAAAACCAGATTTATCATGTATTTACTTAATTCAATATAAATTTAAAAAGCAGCGGAAAATGAACATAGATCAATGAAGAGCAACAAAAGAAGCAATAAGCATTAAACAGAAAGAAGAATGAGAAAAAAATTGCAGTACCATTGTTGCGGGAGGAGAGAGATAATAATAGGAAAGGGGACGAAGCAGAAGAAAATGGCCAAGAAGAAATAAGAAAATAAAAAGGGAGCAGACTCATAAACCCTAAAGGGTTCTTTTTAGCTTTGTTGGACATGGGCCTTTATACTTTATACTTTGCTCCATTACTCCTACTAATTCATCTGTGTAACACTTGGCGTATTCAAGTCGCAATAACTTGGTTATAGTACACATCGAATATCCGATCCCATCCAAAATTGGGAGTGCTTGTGGAGTATGATAACCAAATTATGAGCATCACCGATTATGACTTTAACAACTAAGTGGGATAACGTTTGTATTCAAAGTGCTAGTTTAAATAGGATTTATATTGTTCTATATGCAATGTTCGTGTATCAAGTAATAATACGGAAAATTCACGTCATACCCATAAAGTTTTCCATTTTTCACGTGGTACCCAACTTTTTAAGTTTTTGCACATGGTACTCTTAAAGTAATTTTATTTTTACTTTTGTGACCAGCTTTTGATGGACTAAGTTAACCAAATCAAGTTTAGAGGAACTGTACCCTAAATTAACCCAACGGTTAATGATATTTTGGAGTTGAGAATAAAATTTATTCTTATTTTAGGCTTGGTTTAAACTTAATTCTCAATATAGTGTTCATGTAGGTTTGGACAATCCAAACATACACAAACATTCTATTGGGAATTAAGTTTTAGGGAAATTCTACAGTGTATGTAATACTTCGTATTTCTGAGTACCTTGTACTCGGTCGAGTAGGGTGGGTTGTGTACTCGGCCGAGTGAGGTATATTCAGCCGAGTGAGATTGGTGTGTCAGTTAGGCAGCCTTTTACCTAGTTGGCACTCGGCCGAGTGAGCGTGCACTCGACGACCGAGTGCGATGTACTCGACCGATTGCACCGGTATGCGAGATTTTATCGGGCGTTTTGATTAAAGATAATTAAAAGGTATTAACACATAACTTCGTCAGTTTACTATTCATAATCAAACCCTAAGCTTTCTAAACTCTCTAAAAACCTCTCAAGCATCTCTAATCATTCCAAGCCCAGATCGTATTGCTTCTTGTCTTACTTGTTGATTGCATTTGGTAAGTGATTCATCTCTATGGTTATTGCTATTAATGATTATTATGAATTATGTAACCCTAATTGAATTGGGGGAAAGGGGAAGATGGTTAGTTAATGATTGTATGATCATTGCATGTTTAGGGGAGACTTTGTAGAAGAAGACTTTTGATTGATTGCCTGTGATTGCTTGCGGAATTGCGAAAAGGTACGATTTTCCTACTCAGTACTTGATGTTGTTCATTGTGATAAGATATGCTACTGTGATTGTGGTTATTTGATTGATGATGATGATGGTGTTCGGAGATTGGAGTTTGGGTGGTTACTATATATTTTGGTGGTCCGCCAGGAGACATACCACACCTCGAGTTTGCCTCTCGTAGCTCTCCCGCTGCGAGAGGGATATGCACATTAATGATCAGGGAATCTCACTACGGTGAGATGGAATTTCGATGTCCAGTGTTGTGGTGTGGAATTAATAGGTGGTTTTGCAGGGCAGGGATGGTAACCTGATGCTGATGAGGTGACTGTTGCGGTAGGCCTCCGGTTTCTATTCCTTGGATGATTACTCTTGTTGTATTGTACATTGATCGGCTTATGTTGTTATATTGTTTTCTAAAACTGCTGTGATCCATTGGAGAATGGTGAGCAGGTGATCAGCAGGTAATTCGATGAGCTCGCGTTGGGAAGTTAGTGGGATCGTCACTATTGAGTCATAGCTTCCGCAGTTATTTAGTGTCATGCACATCACATTTATGTTTTCTTTACTTTTGATTAGTTTGGATCATTTTTTTTACGATAGTGTGTCTTCTGGATTTTTGGAATAATGTAACTTTGATTTAAACCATTGATTTAATAAATATTGTTCCTTGATGGTCAATTTGATATGTACTACATCGGGCAACCGAGATGGTAGCATCCCAAAGTATTAAGGAGGTCTTGTAAGATTCTTTGGTATTTGGGGGTGTTACAAAGTGGTATCAGAGCGGCGATTTCGGAACCTAAAACCAATGAACTCAATGAACTTAGGAGTGTCTAATAAAATGAGCCCGGGTAGGAGTTGTAGGTAGCTACCGCAAGGATTTGGGAGACGTCTTATAATCGCAACTTTACCCCTATAACTCTTAGTCGGTAACAACGGGTACACTACAAGAAAAAGCTATATTAGCGACGGAAATTTTGCGACGGATATTAAATCCGTAGCAAAAACATACTTGCGACGGCTTTTACGACGGGGATTACAAGTTGCGACGGGCTTGCGACGGATTTTCCGTCGCAAAGATTTTTCACAGATGGCGCCCAACTTTTTACATGGCGGGAACATCTGCGACGGATTATCTGTCGCTATTAAGAAATTGCGACGGAATTGCGACGGATTATCCGTCGCAAACTTACAAAATTGACCAAAAGTTTGACCAAAAAAAGGCAACACGTGGGTTTATTTCTGCGACGTAAATTCCGTCACAGACTCTATTATATGACCCAGCACTCGCCTCTCTTCCCTTTACCGAAATCAATTGATTAAAAACATAAAAATCCTCAAATCGACGACGACGACGACCACCACCACAAAGACCACCACGACGACCCACTAAATCCTTCCCTCCTCTCTCTCAGGTCTCTCTCTCTCTCTCTTTCTCCTCTTATTTTTTCTTTTCCTGTGTTTTTTTTCCCTCCGGCCGGCGCCCACCCACCGGACCACCCCCCTCCTTTTCCCCTTCCCTTCTCCGCCCTTTCCCCTTCACTTTCCCCTCCCCCATGTCCTTTCCCCTGCTCCCTGTACTTACCCCTTTCCCCTTTCCCCTGCCAATATTCGGCCGACTCCCTCCCCTCTCCCGCTGCCGGACCGACTATGCCGCTGCCTTCCCCCGCCCTGTCCCTAATTAACTCAGTTTAATTATTATATTAAGTTAATTAGTTTAATTATTATTAAGTATAATTTTAAGTTTATGTTAAGTTAATTAGTTTAATTATAATTATTAGTAAGTATAAGTTATATTGGTTTAAGTTAATTTTTTATTTTGATTTAAGTTTAGTTATTATTAAGTATATAAGTCCAAGTTTTTTTTTAAGTTTAATTAGTGTGGTATATATGTTTATGTTTAAGTTTAATTGTGTTTATGTTTGCGTTATTTTGTTTAAGTTTAATTGTGTTTATTTTTATGTTTATGTTTGCGTTCTTATGATTAATTAGACTATAAGTTTTTTTGTTCATATATGGTAGACCTAGTACCCGTTCAAGAGTTATACATTAGGTGTAATACTTGAATAGTCCCCGTTTTGGGAGTGTCTTTGAATCTTTAATGTCATTTAGGTGGTAAATACTAATCATTTTTTTAATTGTTATTTGACGATTAAGTTTGGTTGACTGTTCCTTTAATTTTCTCTGAATACATATGGAGAGTGACAAGTCATTCAACATTGTGTATG
Organism: Heliosperma pusillum; assembly: GCA_022085475.1. Lineage (NCBI taxonomy): Eukaryota > Viridiplantae > Streptophyta > Magnoliopsida > Caryophyllales > Caryophyllaceae > Heliosperma > Heliosperma pusillum. The sequence continues at coordinate 92,287 of JAIUZE010001254.1, read as the reverse complement.
TGGAGAACTGTAGGGAATTGCTGCCGAATTTTCGTCTCATTTCAATTAATTAAATGATTAGTATTTACTAAGGTATGAAAGATTCAAAGATGGGTTTAGGTTGGAGAGATAAGGACCCCATGAACTCGAATATTTTTTTTTTTTTTTTGCAGGTGGAAGATGTTAGATAGTAGTAGTAGTAGTTGTTGTTGTTGTTGTTGGAGGTTGGAGGTTGGAGGTTGGAGGTTGGAGGTTGGAGGTAAGAGGTTGGAGGTTGGAGGTTGGATGTTGTTTGTTGTTGTTGTTGTTGTTGTTGTTGTTGTTGTTGTTGTTGTTGTTGTTGTTGTTGTTGATGTTGTTGGAGGTTGGAGGTTGTTTGTTGTTGTTGTTGTTGTTGTTGTTGTTTTTGTTGTTGTGTATTAGTAGTTATTGTTGTTATTGTTGCTATTAGTAAACTTTTAGTTCTTGTTGTTATTGTTTTGAATATTTATTTAAGTCGATAATAATAATTATAAACGTGTATGTAGATTTGAAATGAAAAGAGTACAACGAGCGTGGATGTATGAAAGATTGGATTGTAATAAAAAATTAAGGCAGGAGTTTGTAATGGGCGCGTTAATGAATTCATTAATTATGTTAAGAAACAAGAAGATTACGGTAGATGTAAAGAAATTAGGTGCCCATGTGTAAAGTGTAGAAATAGAAAATTTTTAGCCGAACAAGAAGTACGAAAACACCTAGGGCTTTGGGCTTTTGCGATGACTATTTTGATTGGGTGTGCCATGGTGAGAATTTTCCCGTTGAGGAGAGGTCTGACAATCCTTATAGGGATATGGTGGAGGATGCGTTGTGCGACAACATTAATCAAATTATAATGGAAAATGTTGACGCCGAAGTGGTTGATGAATCTCCAAATTCTAATGTACTAGCCTTTTTCAAAATGTTGGAACATGCCAATAAACCGGTGTATGAGGGGAGTCGTCTCTCTTTGTTGCAGTCAGTTTCACGGTTGGTAACTTTGAAATGTGAATACAATTTACCCCACAAATGTGTAGATGGTATCGCGTCATTTATAGGGGACATTATTCCTGAAAATCATGTTATGACGCGTAACTTCTATGAAACCAAAAATATTCTTAAAGCTCTTCAACTCCCTTATAAAAAGATAGATGCGTGTGAAATATGATGTATGTTGTTTTGGGATGATGATAGTCTTCTCGATAAGTGTAGAAAATGTGGTAGAGATCGATATAAAAAACAAAATAATGCAAATGGCAAAAGGGTAGGAATAAATATTTTGACTTATTTCCCATTAGGACCGCGTTTGCAACGACTTTATGCCACAAAACTAATTGCGGCAGAGATGCGGTGGCATCATGAAAATCCACGTGTCAGCGGGATAATGTCTCATCCAAGTGACGGCGAGGCTTGGAAACATTTTGATCGCATTCATCCTTCTTTTGCAAGTGAGCCTCGAAATGTTCGACTTGGTCTTTGTACCGATGGTTTCGCACCTTTCGGTCAATACGGAAAGTCGTACTCCTGCTGGCCGGTAATGCTCACTCCATACAATTTACCACCCTGGCTTTGTATGAAAAGACAGTTTATGTTTCTATCATTACTTGTACCCGGTCCGTTGAGTCCCAAAAAACACCTTGACGTTTATTTACAACCGTTAATTCGCGAGTTGAAACAGTTGTGGGAGACAGGGTTGTACACATACGACGTCTCTAAAAAGCAGAATTTTGATCTTAGAGTCGTACTATTATGGACTATCAATGACTTTCCTGCTTACGGCATGTTATCGGGTTGGTCAACTGCTGGTGAACATGCGTGTCCATATTGTATGGAGAAGGAGACTAAGTCGTTTTGGCTTTATAAAAGTAGAAAATGGAGTTGGTTTGATTGTCATAGACAGTTTTTACAACCTGATCATGTTTTCCGCAAAGATAAAGTGAATTTTCGAAAAGGACGAGTAGAGAAAGATTTTGCTGCTACGAGATTAACGGGTGAAGAAGTGTGGGATTGTGTGAAGCATTTTCCCAAAATTGTGGATGCAAGTAAAGCTGAATTGGACTCGTTAAAAGTTTCTCGAATCGGGTGGTGGAAACAAAACATTTTTGGGAACTTCCTTATTGGAGAACAGTATTAATTCGCCATAACCTTGATGTAATGCATATCGAGAAAAACTTTTTCGAGCAACTGATTCACACGGTGATGGATGTGAAAAACAAGACAAAGTGTACCCCACATGCACAAGAGGACATGTTGACAGTTTGTTCTAAACAGCGAAAAATGGATTCATTCGTTTTGAATAAAGAACAAAAGAAGGTGTTGTGTGATTGGATATCCAATTTGAGATTTCCGGACGGTTATGCTTCAGATCTGAGTAGATGTGTTGATAAACACGAGTTGAAACTACATGGATTGAAAAGTCATGATTGTCACGTGTTTATGGAGCGTTTACTTCCAGTGGCTTTAAGGCACCTTCTCCCGAAGAATGAGTGGAATGCAATAACTGAGATTAGCCAATTTTTCAGAGATTTGTGTACTTCATCGATACAAGTTGAAAAAATGACTACTCTCGAGAACAACATTGCCGAAATCATTTGCAAGTTAGAGAAGATATTTCCACCTTCTTTTTTTTAATTCAATGGAGCATTTACCAATTCATTTGCCGTATGAACTGAAAATGGGTGGTTCAGTGCAATATAGGCGGATGTATCCTTTTGAGAGATAATTAATTCCACAATTATCCAATTTTAACTTTAATTTCATTCTATCTTAACCATTTTTTTTATAGGTTCTTAAATCATTTGAAAAAAAAGATTGGAAATAAAGCGCGTGTTGAAGGTTCTATATGCAACGCGTATTTGCTTGGAGAAATTGCCAATTTATGTTCCTTTTATTTTGAATAGAACGTAGACACAAAAGCCAAGGATCTCGACGTAGGCTTGAAAGAGCCTACGTATTCTACCTTACCCGAGATTTTTCAAGATCACGGGGGTATTAGTTCTGGAAAGTGTCGTGAAAGATTTTTAGAAGACAACAAATATGAGCGTGCACACTTATATGTTTTATGTAAATGTGATTTAGATGAATTGAAGCATAACGAAGTGTAAGTAAAAAAATCGTCCTTTGGAACTTTAATTATTAATAATTAATTATAACATGTAAAAACTATTGCTTAATTCGACATTATTTATAATGAATATAGGATGTTTGAAAATTATATCAAAACAGAATATCCCCAATTTCTCACAGCCGAGGATATTTGGAACAAATTTGACACAAGATTTCCCCAATGGTTTAGAGGACAAGTAAGTACATACTACATACTAACACCAGATTACTCTTTTTTTTTTTTTATACCTTAAGGTATTATAATTTGATAATAATTTAACAATGATAGGTAAACAACTTAAAAGATCCAGTTCTCATTGCCTTAGCACAAGGTCCTTCGAAAAGGGTGCGAACATGGAAACATTATTTTATTAATGGATACAAATTTCGCACTTTCAAAGATGAGTTAGATTTGGAAAAATCTACGATTAATAATGGAGTATGTGTAAGTTCGACTAAGGGAGCTGACTACTATGGAACACTCAATGAAGTTGTTGAATTGTCGTACGCAGGCGAAAAAAGCACATATAATGTTATTTTATTCAAATGTGATTGGATAGATAATTCTGAAAAAGGAATGCAAATGCATAAGGAATATAAACTTTTGGATGTTAATCGAAGCAGAAAATTTCCGAAATGCGATCCATTTGTGTTGGCTTATCAAGTCGAACAAGTTTATTATACTTCTTATCCAAATATCAAAAGAGATAAAGATAAGTGGTCAGCAGTATTCAAAACTAAAGCCATATCGCATGTTGATGCTCCTATTGTTGAATCTGCGTTTCAAGAAGATGTTATTAGTAGTGAGACACTACTATCAATAATTGAAGTGCCAGATGATAACGAAATTATAGAGGAGGAGGAAGAAGAAACTCAAGTAGAGGACAATAATGAGGAGAAGGTAGAAGAGGAGGAGAAGGAGGATGAGCAGAATCGGAAGGAAGACGGAGCTGAAGATAAAGAGGAAGATAAAGAGGAAGAAGAAGATTTTGTAGACTCTCTTTTTAAATACAATATTTCCGAAAACCAATATTCAAGTAGTGATGATGAATAAGATTATTTCTAATTCTTATATTAGTTGAACCTACTTTTTCTAAATGTATGGGCGTTTGCAAAACAATTTCATTTTAACTGTTCACAGTTGTTTTTATTATTCATTAATAAGAATATATAGTTTCTTGTCATTTAATTGTACATGTTTATTAATTCATGACAACTTTGAATAGTTTAGTTTTTCTCTATATGGCGGGCGGACGACGAAGAAGAGGTAGCTGTAGTAATGTAGAAAACAGAGCGCAGGAGGATGAGAATGAACAAGTTAATGACGGGAACGTGCAACCGACACAGGTGGATACTACTATTCGTAGAGTCCGCCTCGATCCGGATGAGGAAACAGGTGTATGGTAAGACTAGTTCACTTTTCCTTTAATTGTTTAATTATAATTATGATTATTTAAAATATCATAATATTTATATATAATGTATTTAACTATGATAATTAATTTCAGGTTCAGTGACTCAGATGTGGTTAAACTGATTTCGGAGACCATAACTTGCGGGTACAAGGAGCATGCGCCAAACTGGAAAGAGGCGTCAAATAATTTGCGGTCGTCTTGGTGGAACTGGTTTGAGGTATAATTATTTAAAATATTATAATTATATCACAAATTCTCATTTGTGACGGTCACTGTGACGGGTCCGATCCCTCTCACAAGCTTAAAAATGGGAGGCCAAGTGGGAAACCATTGATTTCCCACTTGCCCTCCCACTTGAAAGCTTGTGAGAGGGATCCGACCCGTCACAAGCTTGTGACGGATAGATCCGTCACAAGCAAGACTAATTGTAATTATATCTATTTAAATTTGTTTTTCTCAATTTATCTTTTTATTGATTTTTATTTTTTTGTTTATCTAACTTTATGTTTTTAATCATGACAGCAAAGGGTTTCTTTCGATCCTTGCCATACAGATATGGTAAGGAAAGCTTGGGAATACGCCATGAAGACCCGTTTACGTCATATGATCTACCGAGCCTCGCAGAAAGACGAGGAGCACAGGCCGAAGTGGATTCCTTTGGACTTATTTAGAAAGCTTAAGAATAGGCCTGTCGAAGATCCTTCTTTCGTTGCGAGATCTCAATCAGCCTCGGCTAATCGTAGGTCGGGATGTGAAGAAAAGGGAAAGGCGTTGCCTACTCACATTATGGGTAGAAAAAACACCTTGAGAATCATGGACGGAATGGTATATATACATCTTCTTTTATTTTTTATTTATTTATCTTATTATAATTTAATACTTACATATATATCTATGTTATACTAACAAGTATTTAAATTATTGTAGGTCGGGAAAAATTCAGTTGATATCCCAAATGCCGTGCAAGTCTTAGAGAAGACAAAGAAGCACAAGTTCCGTGGATAGTTATCAAAAAAACCAGCTGAACTCTTTGTAAGTTATGCATTTTTTTGTTAAATGATTTATGTTTGTCATTTATATATTTAATTACATTAACTATTTAATTTAAATGACAATTACTAATTCTGAGCTTGTTTGTGATGCAGAATAAGATCATGTCAAAGAAGTATGAGCTTCAAAGTCAAGGAGTCGAAAACATCGACCATAATGAGATCTATTATGAGGAGACTGGATTTGACGAGAAAAGAAGATGCTACGGATTGGGACCAGCGGCGGATTATTTGTTTGAGCATCATAGGCACTCTGTTGCTACCTCAACCCCGAGTCAGTGCACCCAAGGTTTGGTTACTAAGCTGTCAAAGGAGAATGCGGCACTTAGGCAAGAGCGCGACGAGCAAGCTCGAATGATTGCAGCTATAGAAGAGCACTTGAGTCAGGTTGCAAGAAATTCTACTCACAGCTGCAGAACTGGAGGTTCTAACCAGGGTCGAGACGACTTTGATGATGATGGCGGCGATAATGCTAGGCCCCACCCATTCACCCCTTTCCCTTCATTCACTCCGTGTGGTTGAGTGATTAGTTAATTATTTTGAACTTAAAACCTTTTATTTGTAAGACTTTACTTTTATGATATAAAATCAAAACTTTGTTCATGCATGGTTTTTGTGTTACATTAGTAACTTTGTTAGACGCGTAACTGCTGGAAAACTTCTGTTATTTGCAGGTTTTTTGTCGTTTTAACGCGTATTGGGAAATGCAGGAAACAACCATTTCCTGGAAAATACAGGCGTTATTGCGACGAAATTTCCGTTGCAACAATTGACTGACTTACAGCCAAGTCAAAGAGGAAGTCAATTTTTGCGACGGAAATTCCGTCGCAAATGTTGACTTCCTCTTTGACTTGGCTGTACAGGTGGCAGTCAAGTCAAAGGGGCAGTCAACTTTTGCGACAAATTTTCCGTCGCAAAAATTGGCTGCCACATGTAATCCGTCGCTATTTATGTTAGCGACGGATATCCCGTCGCAAATAACTTGCGACAGATTAGTCCGTCGCAAACACTACTGTTTGTGACGAAAATAGGCGACGGACACTGTCCGTCGCAAATCCGTCGCAAAACTGTCTCTGGCGACGGAAATACCATGAGCTTTCTCTTGTAGTGGTAAGTGTCGGGGCGTATATGTGTGTTTGATGTGAATTCCATTGTTGATTGTTGAGAATGTTGTGAAATTGAGGTGGAATATGAGCATGAATATGATGGCATTATGTAAAGCATGTATTGAATGAGATATGTGTGAACGGTGGTGATTATGGCAAAGAATGTATTTACTATTGGCAAGCATGTTATATATGAGTTGCGTAAGGTTGTGTGAAGCATGTATAAGATGCATACGAATTGAATGAATGTGATATAAGCATGGGACGTATGTTATATTAGTACTATACGTTATATGTATGATATATGTATGGTTATGTGCTGTGTTGGGGGCCGTGTTTTGCATGACTCGACCGAGTGGGCCAGGGGACTTGCCAGTTAGAGGTTACTCGAGCGATTACCCTTGGCACTCGATCGAGTATTGGGGTCTGATGGAATTTTGAAATGATGTATCTTGTGACTCGACCGAGTGTATAGTGACACTCGACTGAGTATTGTGAACTCGACCGAGTGCCCTTTTGGACTCTATCGCGTAAAATTTCTTGTATATTTTAGGGAGATACTGTTTTTGGTGACTCGACCGAGTGTGTATCGACACTCAGCCGAGTTTAAGGGACTCGACCGAGTGCCACGTTAGACTCAATCGAGTAAAATACCTTGTATGTTTTGGTTGGCTTATGTGTTTAGTGTACTTGACCGAGTACATGTGGTACTCGATCGAGTGGCCTTGACTCGGACGAGTGTCTTGATGCACTCGACCGAGTGTGTTTGTGACATGACCGTAGTCTGTTTTTTAGTCGTAGGCTTGTGCTTATGTTTGCGTTTCTTATTGAAGTTACAATGCCTGCAACAAGGTATAGTGCGTCAGCTGGAACCCATGAGTTTCGTGCTGAAGAGGTAGCCAGACTAGTGGAACAGAATGCGGCGCTTACCGAGGCCCTTAAGAGTGTGGGGAAGGACCGAGCGGTGGTGGTTGATGCTACTACCATAAGCACAACTTTAAGGAAGCTTATGAGAAAGCTGGGCAGGTAGAGCGGTTGGCGAAGATGACGAAAGATGCTAAGGAAGCAATGGATTGCAAGAGAAAGGTGACTAATGAAGGTGGAGGCAACTCTACCTACAAGAAGGGTAACTTTTCTCAGACCAGATCCTACTCTAATGGTGGTAGCTGCAGAAGGGGAAATCACTCTGGAGGGGACGATGGGCGTGCTGCTAGTGAGACTTCGGGATTGAGATGTCATGGTTGTGGTGGTCATGGCCACAAGAAATTCGTGTGTCCATCTTCAAGAGGGAGGGTGGGGGTTATCAACCTTCATTCCAGCAGAGTTGTTCTCAGAGCATGGCGAGTAATCATCCTGCGGGGTCATGGAACCGGCAGGCGAATCAGAGTGTGAGTGACGGTGGCTATAACCGTAATGGAGGGAACTACCAGTGACAGAACAACAATGGGAATTAGAGTTCAACATCATAGACTGTGGCATCTGCTAGCACAATGCAGGGAGGAGGTCAGAAGAACAGTGTAAAACTGTTCATGATGGATAAGCAAGCGGCAGAGGAAGATGCACAAGTTGTCACTTGTACATTTCTTGTTAACCATGTTCCGTCTTTTGTTCTATTTGATTTGGGGGCGACATATTCCTTTGTTTCTAAGAGTCATGCTATGTTGTTGGGTCTTGGGGATAGTGAGTCTGTAAAGGATGAGGTCTTTATACCTTCTGGGAAGTCGGTGTCTTGTTGTAAATTGTACATGGGTGTGTCAATGATTGTGGGGGAGGTAGACTTTCCTGTTAACATGTTTGAATTTTCTGTAGAAGGATTTTAATTTATTGTCGGGATGGATTGGTTGGGGAAGTATAAGGCAAACATAGATTGCCATAAAAAAAAGTGTCTTTAAGGGGTCCTAAGGGGATTAGAGTGTCGTACCGGTGGTTTGTTGTGAAGCCTAAAGTGAAATTGATCGCGACAATTACCTTGAAGTCGTACCTGAAGAAGGGCTACCCGATGATCTTATGCCATGTTAGAGATACCGGAGTTGAGGAGCCGACAGCGGATCAGATTGAGGTGGTGAGTGAGTTTGTTGATGTCTTTCCGGATGAGATACCAGGATTACCTCTAAAGAGGGATATTGATTTCAGCTTGGAATTGAAGCCGGGTACGAGACCAATTTCTAAGGCCCCGTATCTCATGGGGCCGAAGGAGCTTGAGGAGTTGAAGAAGCATTTGAATGAGTTGTTAGACAAGGGATATATTAGACCTAGTGTTTCGCCGTGGGGTTCGCCGATGTTATTTGTGAAGAAGAAGGATGGTAGTTTACGGTTATGCATTGATTACCGTGAATTGAACCATGTGACGGTAAAGAATAGGTATCCACTACCTAGAATTGATGATTTGTTCGATCAGTTGAGTGGAGCTGGGGTATTTTCAAAGATTTATTTGAGGTCGGGTTATCATCAGTTGAGGATAAAGGATAGTGACATTCCGAAGACGACTTTTCGTTCAAGGTATGGGCATTATGAGTTTGTGGTGATGCCTTTTGGGTTGACTAATGCACCAACGGTGTTCATGGACCTTATGAACCGGATCTTCAGACCATATATGGACACTTTCGTTGTGGTGTTCATTGACAATATATTGGTCTATTTTAAGACTAAGGAGGAGCTTGCGGAGCACCTGAGGTTAGTGTTGCAGATTTTGAGGGATAACCAACTGTATGCTAAGTTTTCTAAGTGTGAGTTTTGGCTAGAGAAGGTGGCGTTCTTGGGTCACATTATATCAAAGGAAGGAGTGATGGTTGATACGAGTAAGATCGAGGCAGTGTCTAACTAGGAGGCACCAAAGAATGTAGCCGAGGTGAGAAGTTTCTTGGGTTTAACTAGATATTACAGAAGGTTTATGAAAGACTTTTCGAAGATTGCTAGACCTATGACATCGTTGATGAGGAAGGAGAAGAAGTTTCGCTGGGATGAGAACTATGAGACGACGTTCCAAACCTTAAAGGAGCGTTTGATCACAGCTCTTGTCTTAGCTTCACCTGATGGGAGTGATACATTTGAAGTGTGTACGGATGCGTCGAAGTTTGGATTGGGTTGTGTGTTGATCCAGAATGGGAAGGTGATAACTTATGCTTCGAGGCACTTGAATTCCCATAAGGAGAACTACCCTACTCATGACCTAGAGTTGGGTGTTGTGGTGTTCGCATTAAAGATTTGGAGGCATTATTTGTATGGGGCTGCCTTTAAGGTATTTTCAGACCACAAGATTTAGAAGTACATCTATACCCAGAAAAAGTTGAACATGAGGCAGTGGCGGTGGATGAAGCTGATCGGTGATTATGATATAGAGATATCAAACAGCAACTGCATCTGCCCCTACTCCTGCTCCACTTTGACAAAAGACCCACACCTAAGTTCCATAGCTTTAGCTCTGCAACTGCATTCTTATAAATAAGAATTTATACGAGACCATAGCATGTTAAACGAAAGCGCCGGTCATGGCAAAAAAGTTAATTTATGGATCTGCCCATCAGCGCCTGACCTTGAGATGTGGATCATCCAAAATTCCAATTATTTGTGGAAAGAATATCCGAAACTATCAACTTATACTTATATAAGTTTAAGTTAAAATAAGATATATAAATAAAAAGGGTTTAGGAGTAACTTTATCCCCTGACTTCGCACCAAACTCTGTTTTTGACATAATATTATACCCTTTTCTTCGCTTTCGGACTCTGGTCGACCTGCTTCGCTCCTTTGCTCCCTCTTCAAGTCTTCTTTTGGGAGATTCCTAGCCTCGGAATTTTCTATCATGAGGGGAAAGAGAATGTGGTTGCTGATGCTTTGAGCCGGAAGAGTGTACATTCTTTGTGCAGTGCGATGTCCTTGATGCGTTTGAGGGATGAAGTAGCGAAGATGGGGATCCATGTGATTCGAAAGGGGGAAGCTACTAGTAATTTGATGATTGAGCCGGAATTGTATGACGACATTCAGAGCAAGCAATTGGGAGATCCTAAGATTCAGCTGTGGAAGAAGAGGTAGAGGAATATACTACTCCTAAATTCTCGATTCATGCAGACGAGAGTGTTAGATTTGAGGGTCAATGGTGTGTGGCGAATGATCTTGAGTTGAGGAAGGTGATTAGGACTGAGGCTCACTGTACTCCCTATTCGGTTCATCCGGGTGGGGATAAGTTGTTTAAGGATCTAAAGAAGACGTTTTGGTGGCCGCGAACGAAGAAAGATGTTGATGATTTTGTAGCAAGATGTTTGACATGCCATCGAGTAAAAGGGGAGCAACGAAGACCGCATGGTAAGATTCAGTCCCTTGAGGTTCCGGAGTGGAAATGAGAGTCTATATCCATGTATTGTTTTGGTAGGACTTCCGAGATCGCAGAAGGGGAATAATATGATTTGGGTGATTGTGGATCGGTTGACCAAATCAGCTCATTTCATCCTTATGAAGGATACATGGAGCAAGATTGAGTTATCTTTGGCTTATAGGAAGCACGTGGTGAAACTGCATGGAGTACCTAGTGACATTGTGTCTGATCGTGATGCGTGCGAGATTTATTTTGTGGTTTTGGAAGGAATTGCAAGAGCTTATGGGGACAACATTGAAGATAAGTACAACATTTCATCCGGCGACGGATGGTCAGACGGAGAGAACGATCAAGACCTTGGAGGATATAATGAGGGCTTGTGTGCTATCTTTTGGTGCGAGCTGGGAGGATAAGATGGACTTGATTGAGTTCTCTTACAACAACAGTTATCATACTAGTATTGGGATGACACCATTTGAGGCTTTGTGTGGGAGGAGATACAGGAGTCCGGTGTGGTGGGATAATAGTTCTGAGGCGGTGATTCTTGGACCACAGATGGTTCAGAACATGATTGAGCAAGTGAAACTGATTCGACAAAATATGAAAGCAACGCAGGATCGTCAGAAGAGCTATGCAGATCTACATCGTCGGGATATCAAGTTCCAGGTGGGTGACAAAGTTCTTTTGAAGGTGTCACCTATGCGTGGAGTGATGAGATTTGGGAAGAGGGGCAAGCTAAACCAGAAATTTTTTGATCCTTATGATATTTTGGATCAGATTAGAGAGGTGGCATACCGTCTAGCTTTACCACATACTCTCGACCGGGTGCATAATGTGATTCATGTGTCGCATTTGAGAAAGTATGTGAGTGACCCGTCCCATGTACTCGAGGTTGAGACCATTGAGCTGGATAAGGGTCTTACTTATGTTGAGGTGCCAAAAGAGATCTTGAATCGAAAGGTGCGCAAGACGAGAAATGAGGAGACAACTCTACTGAAGGTGTTATGGTCTAACCATAATGTGGAAGAAGCTACTTGGGAACCTGAAGCTGCCATGAGGGAGAGGTATACATATCTCTTTGAGGAGGTATGTTTGGTTACGAGGACGTAACCTTGTTCTTTAAGTAAGTAAGGAGATAAATGCGTTATGTTTTGGTAGTCTTAGTTGTCTTGTGTTTAGTATTTTGTGGTAGTAGTAAGTTAAGTTAGTCTTATGGTTGGTGATTGGTAGTATGTTTATATTCTTGTGTTTGGAATGATGGAAGTTTGGTTAGAGGTCATAAAACTTCGGAAAAAACTTGGGTTGTAGTGCATGTGTTGTCTTGTGATGTATTTTGTGTTGGGAGTATGAGTCATGAACTTCGAGGACGAAGTTCGTTTTAATGAGGGAAGACTGTAATACTCCGTATTTCTGAATACCTTGTACTAGGTCGAGTAAGAGGCACTCGACCGAGTGGGTTGTTAACTCGGTCGAGTGAGGTGTATTCGACCGAGTGAGTTTGGTGTGTCAGTTAGGCAGCTTTCTACCTAGTTGGCACTCGGCTGAGTGAGCGTGCACTCGACCAAGCGTTTCTTGCACGCGACAGAGTGCGCCAGTTTGCGAGATTTTATCGGGCGGTTTGATTAAAGATAATTAAGAGGTATTAAAGCATAACTTCGTCAGTTTACTAATCATAATCATTCCAAGCCCGGATCGTATTGCTTCTTGTCTTACTTTTTGATTGCATTTGGTAAGTGATTCATCTCTATGATTATTGTTATTAATGATTATTATGAATTATGTAACCCTAATTGAATTTGAGGAAATGGGAAGATGGTTAGTTATTGATTGTATGATCATTGCATGTTTAGAGGGAGACTTTGTAGAAGAAGACTTTTGATTGATTGCTTGTGATTGCTTGCAAAATTGCGAAAAGGTACAGTTTTCCTACTCAATACTTTATGTTTTTCATTGTGATAAGATGTGTTCCTGTGATTATTGTTATTTGATTGATGATGATGATGGTGTTCGGAGATTGGAATTTGGGTGGTTATTTGGTTACTATTTTGGTGGTCCGCCGGGAGACAGACCACACCCCGAGTTTGCCTCTCGTAGCTCTCCCGTTGCGAGAGGGATGTGCACATTAATGATCCGGGAATCTCACTACGGTGAGATGGAATTTCGATGTCCAGTGCTGCGGTATGGAATTAATAGGTGGTTTTGCAGGTCAGGGATGGTAACCTGATGCTGCTGAGGTGACCAATGCGGTAGGCCTCCGGTTTCTATTCCTTGGATGATTACTCTTGTTGTCTTGTTCATTGATCGACTTATATAGTTACTGACCCCGTGTTGTTTTCTAAAACTGCTATGATCCATTTGGGATTGGTGAACATGTGATCAGCAGGTAATTCGATAGCTCCCGTTGGGGAAGTTGATGGGATCGCCACTGTTGAGTCATAGCTGCCACAGTTATTCAATATCATAGACGTCACATTTATATTTGCTTTACTTTTGATTAGTTTGGATTATTGTTTACGACGATGTCTCTTCTGGAATTTTGGAATAAAGTAAGTTTGATTTAAACCATAGATTTAATAAGTATTGTTTTTTGATGATCAATTTGATATGCACTATCTCGAGCAACCGAGATGATAGCATCCTGAAGTACTAAGGATGTCTTGTAAGGCTATTTGGTATTTGGGGGTGTCACAGTGTACCCTTGAGTTTTCCGTTTTTTTATGTTATACCCCTCTCTTTTTTATAATCTATGTTGTACCCCTAAACTTCTTACTTATTTCTCTATGATGACCTCCCTTCTATCTGCATTTACTTTATCGCTTTAAAACAACCATATTTTGACCTATATTCAACCTCATTAATGTCTTATTACTATTACTAATATGTTGTCTCACAGTTTACTATTGAAAAGTAAAAACTACTATAAAAAACCTTCGTTATGAAACATGAAATGATAATGGGGATATCACGAATTGTTTGTTAGATTCTTATACAATTTTGTGAGTTAATGGGTAAGTCAGCGAACTAATAAGTACTTCCTCCTATTCTCAATAACTTTCCCCTTTCACTTTAACATAAAAATTAAGAAAACATACTACCCCACCATATAATTAAACTTGGATTACACAAATACACTATCCCACCATACAATTAAATATGGACCACATAAACACTTATCAAAAAAAGAAATAGGATAAGTATTGTGAATAGACGAAAATAGAATTCAGGAATGTTCTTGAGAATAGGAGGGAGTAATTGAGTAGGTTGTCGAGTAATTGGAATGCTAAATAGATAGTTTAATAGCTTAATTAAGAAACTAACTTAGCAAAGATGATCAATACGGTCATTGTATAGACTAATGTATAAAGTTCAGGGGTATATCATAGAATTTCTAAAATGTAGGGGTACATCATAGAAAACAAAATAACTCCGGAGTACACCGTAAAATTTCCTTAAGTTTTATTTAAACCTTTAAATTATAATAATTTTACGTTTCATTAAATATTTCATTTTATTTTATGTCATGTCATATGATTTCCTTTAACTACATGTCCAATAATCAATTTCTTAAAATGTTTGTCATACTTAAATATGATTCAAAAATTATATATTAGTATGCTATATACACATAAAATATTAGAAATGAGAAATTCACTTTGACAAGAAAAGTTATGCAAAATGTATAAACATGGTTTAAAAAATTAAATCATGCATGTGTTGTGTAAGAGGGGTTACTTCAACAATAAAAAGAAAAGGTTAAGTACTAATATCAATTTGTTTCATGTATATAATGATCTAAATGCGGGTGTAACACCACCACTTACGCGAGATTCTTTAGCAAGACCTCCCGATCAAGGTGTGGCTTTACGGCCTCGATTTTCCGAGGTAGTACATATCAAATCGCAAATCCCAAAACAAAATGTAATTACTTCATTAAACAAAATGTCAATTAAAACTCATATCTAAATTAAATACTCCCTCCGTTTTTTTTATATATGACGTTTTGCTTTTTCGAGGTAAGCCTTTGACTTTAACATTTCGAAAAATATATTTGTTCAAAAATATAAAAATGATACCATTACATTCCTTACGAAAAGCTCTTTTATATGAGTATACATATGATAATATTTAATTGTATATATTGAGAGATATTGAAGAGAGAAGTGAGTGTCTCTAAATGTGAGAAAGTCATATATAAAAAAAACAAAGGGAGTACAACTTAAGTATAACTCAAAGCAAAACAACTACTCGATCGTGATCCGCGTCCATTCCTGCTAGCCCATTCCTAGGCAAATCTCAACAAACACATCACCTATTAATAAACTACTCACTATTCGCCGGAAATATCAAATGGATCACGATAGGGTTATAAAATAAACATACCACGGTAATTTCACATATAATCAACGTTGTAACACCCTTCCACACCCAGAGCCTTTAAGCAAGGCCTTCCGAGTGTGGGAAGGTGGTACACCCCAGTTTCCTAAGGGTAGCATATACCAAATCAATAATCCCACATCATAATTTTAATTTACATAAATTTTAATAGAAGACCAAATACAAAACAAGGGCGGTGAAAACAAAGTAAAATACAACTCGTCTATAACTACTACAAAAGTCACGACACGTCCAATCCCATGCCAAGCCCGAATCATCAATGACTCATCAATCAACACCTGTTAGACAACTACTCACCATTCGCCGGAAATATCAAATAAATCACGGTAGGGTTACAACAAAATTCCAAAATACGGTCAGTCAACCAAAATATGGGCATGCCTCCATCATTACACGTATAATGCATAACACAGCACTATTACTTATTTTCACACAACTATTTCACATTATACCCATAATTAAATCAAATATTAAGCCCATTACATGTACATTTTATCACATCGCACTCTAAAGCTAACCCATTTCTCAACATGCAAATTCATCTCCCCAACAACACAAGCGCTAATTCAACCGAGAAAGCAAATTATAACCATTAAGTTCATTCATTATAAAAATTCAATCGCTTACAACTTAAATCAAATCTACACTTTCACGTTAGGTTATATACAAGTACATAATCGTTTCCAATTCGTTTCCCATTCATTTCCTTCCCGTCGTTATCGGTTTCAATTGTAGGGGCCGAGACTTTGAAATGAGGGGGGGGGGGTGGCTACTCATCAAAATCCAATGAAATGGGCTCTCAACAACTGTACACCGAGTTCATTTTATTAGACTCTCTACATTCATTTGGGTTTATTAATTTTAGGCTTCAAATTTTTTGCTCTGATACCACTTTGTAACACCCAACCACGCTCAGAGCTTTTAGGCAAGGCCTTCCGATTGTGTAAAGGTACTATGCCCCGGTTTCACGAGGATAGGATAAACCAAATCAATAATCCCAAAACATAATTTAATTTAAAAAAAGTCATAGGGCTTCTTTAGGGTTCTGTCTATTTTCTCTTAGATTTTCCTCCTTTTCAAGGCTTTTTCTCGCGATTTCGATCGTGAGTCTGCAGTACAGTGTCTCTTCTTGTGTTTTGTGTTTCTTTGCTTTTCTTTTGCAGGTCAGTTGATGGGGATACACAGGCTAGGACGAGGAATGAGAAACAACTAGAGGGGGAAGGGCATAGCTAGGAGAGGCCAGAGTTCGAATGGGATGACGAGAAAGAGGAGGGTAGTCGGCAAAATATGGTTATGTTGGTGGGAAAAATATGGGCTTCGAGGGCGATTAATGCGAAAGCGACCATCGATACCATGATAAAACTTTGGAATCCCTCAAAACCTATACTCGGAAATATGGTAGATGCGAAAGAGAAAACCTTTGTCTTCAAATTCGAATCTGAGCGTGATAAGGAGAAAGTTCTTGAAGGGAAACCCTGGCATTTTGATAAATTTGTGTGGTGCTTCAACGAGCCGAATGATGAAGATAAACTTACGGATGTTCCCTTGTTTCATTTTCCTATTTGGGCACGAGTATATGATCTACCTATTCGGGGAAGATCAAGTACGTTAAACCTTAGGATAATTGGCAAAAGTTTAGGGTCTTACATTGATGCGGACATTCGACTTAATTGCGAGTTGGAGAGGGGGGTTCGAATTCGAGTTCTACACGATGCTAGAGAACCATTGCGAAATAGCATTCCCATCAAAATTAGGGAAGCGCACATTTTCAAGTTCGACGTCAAATATGAACGACTTCCCATTTTCGGCTATGGTTGTGGTTTCATGGGGCATGGTGAAAAAGATTGTGAATATGGTCCCTATGAAGACAAAGATCTTAAGTTCGGGGAATGGCTTCGGGCTTCGCCCTGGAAGGTTACTAAAACTGTGAGTGGTGGAGTGGGGAAAGCTAGAAAGGATTTGAACGCGAAATTTGATGGGTCTAAAAACAAAGACTCAGAAGCGGAAGTTTCTAAAATGATTGAGAAGCTTCAGACAATTGCAATAAGCCTTAAGACAAAGAAGATCGCAAAAAAGGTGCCGGGATATTCAAGAAGTGGCGAGAGCGAGGGAGAAGGGTGTGGAAAAGGTGAGGGGAACATGAGCTGGGAGGACAGAGAGATGGGCAGGGAGTTTCAAGTGATGGAGGGGGGATGATAATTTATCAGTGTACTAAATTGGGGAGGAGGGTCGAAAAAAGGGTTCAGAGACAGGGGCTACTGGGTGATAAAGAAGGCCATTATTTGACGGAGACCTATCTGTATATGGAGACTGATGAGGGGTAAGGAATTACTACGAGGAGGCGGGGCTCACAAGGGATTGAAGGAGGGGGACAGGGAGATGGCGAGAAAAGGGGGAGGACCTGGAAAGGACTAGCAAGGGGAATGCCTGGGGAGGGAGTCGGTATGTGTCTGATCGATTGGGAAAAAGAGCAGGTGACTTTGTTGAGGCAGGCGAGGTAGCGAAATGATTGAAGAGCATTATAGACGGGGGCGTCTTAATACGTGAGGCGGAGGTTGAGGGTTCTCAACCCCGCTAGGCCAATACGTCTTCTTAGCATTAAATATCGGGGACTGGGCAACCCCGACACGGTTAGAGCTCTTTGTACTCTTGTACGAAGGGAGGCCCCGGCCATGATTTTCGCGTGTGAGACGAAGTTGAGTGGTCGTGAGATGAGAAGAGTGAGGGAGAAGCTAGAGGGGTACCATGATGTTGAAGTAGATAGTGTAGGAAGATTAAGAGGACTCGCTTTTCTTTGGAAGAAGGAGATCGATTGCTCTCTTGTTTCGGTGTCGGTGCACCATATGGATTTCATTATAAAAGAGTGGGATAGGGAATGGCGTGCTACTAGTTTTTTTGGATGGTCAGCGTTGGCGGATCGCCACCTCTCTTTGGAACTGCTTAGAAAACTTAGTAGGGAATCCACGCTACCATGGATTTGTATTGGAGATTTCAACGAGATTCTTTTCTCCACAGAAATGAAGATGAGGGGGGGGGGGACCGTGCGCAGTGGCAAATGAATAATTTTCAAGCTGTCGTGGATGAGTATTGACCGAGGGATGCGGCTTGGGAGGGATATAAATATACTTTTGATAATGGTCAAGCGGGAAGTGCAAATAGGCAAAGCATGGTTGATAGACCAATGGGCACAAACCAGTGGTTTCAGTTGTTTCCTTATGCAAAGCTTCTTCACCTGGATCGGGAATGATGTGACCATGCCCCGATCAAGCTTGTGTTAGATAAGAGGGATGGTGGCAGGGTGGGAAGAAGGCGCTTTAGGTTCAAGCAGATTTGGTTAGGTGCTGACAGATGTGAGGAAGTGGTGATTCGAGGGGTAGAAAAAGGGCAGGGGAACCTGATGGAGGCGATCAAAGCCTGTACCATAGAACTTCAAGCTTGGAATAGAGTTAATATTAGGAAAATTAAGAGCATGATTGTTAAAAAAAGACGACAACTGGTGCGGCTGAATGAGGGGGGTAGAGCCGAGGAGGAGGTGAGACATCGGAGAAAACTGGTTGCGGAGTTGGCTAATCTTGGTCGGCAAGAAGAACAATATTGGAGGCAAAGATCGCGTGCATTGTGGTTACGAGAGGGGGACCGAAATACTAAGTTTTTCCACACTCGGGCGGGGGAAAGAAAGCGGAAAAATCATATAAATAAGCAAGTAGATGATGAGGGGGTAGAGCGTGTTGGTGAGGCTGCGGTTGGTGCGGTTGCGATCAATTATTTCACGGAATTATTTACCTCAACTGAACCGACTAATTTTGATTATGTACTTGAGGGGCCGGGGGGTCGAGTGGATAAAAAGATGAACCAGTTCTTACGGGCGGAGTACTCTGAGGCCGAGATTGTCGAAGCTCTCAACCAAATGCATCCCCTTAAAGCGCCAGGCCCGATGGTAAGAATGCTCTTTTTTACCAATCATATTGGCATATAATTGAGGTGGTGGTGGACTCGGTTTTGGATATTTTGGGAGGAAATAAGTCGCCGGAGGAGTTCAATAAAACTAATGTTGTCTTCATTCCAAAGAAAAAAGATCCGGATAAAATTAGGGACTTTAAACCGATTAGCTTATGTAATGTGGCCTATAAACTTGTTTCTAAGGTTCTTTCTAGTAGATTGAAGATGTTTCTTTGGGAAATTGTCTTGGAGAATCAAAGTGCTTTCACACCGGGCCGTCTGGTTTCGGACAATGTTATGATTGCTTTTGAGTTGTTTCATCACATGAAGAATTCTTGGCTTACGGAGGGACATATGGCGGTTAAGCTCGACATGGCTAAGGCGTATGATAGAGGGGAATGATAATTTTTGAGGAGGGTTCTTTTGAAGATGGGATTTGAGCGATGTTGGGTGGAAAGAGTTATGGATTGCGTTTCGACCATTACTTTCTCCGTGCTTATTAATGGGTCTCCGACGAAAGAATTCGGACCTTCACGTGGACTTCGGCAGGGGGATCCGTTATTGCCCTATCTTTTTATTCTATGCGCGGAAGCTCTGTCCAATCTTTAACGTAGAGCGGTTGAAACTAATTCCCTCCATGGGATTCATGTTGCTAGTAGTGCCTCGGCTATATCTCATTTGTTCTTCACAGATGATAGCATTTTCTTTGCGAAATTTACTCTGGAAGAGGCGGATATTATTAATGACATCCTTAGACGATATGAAGCGGCCTCATGACAACTTGTTAACTTAGACAAGACTACGGTCGCGTTTAGTAAAGGAGTCCCGGAGGGAAGAAGGAGGAGTGTGGCGAGTCAATTGGGATGACTAGGGTGGAGGAGCAAGAGCGGTATTTGGGTTTGCCTACGGTTATTGGGAGGTCAAAGAAGGCGATAACTACTATCATTTGGGATAAGCTAAGCAAAATACTTCAAGTTTGGCGCGGGAAAATTTTGTCTAGGCTGGTAAGGAGGTTCTTATAAAGGCACTTGCCAATTCACTCCCTACCTACGTGATGAGTGTTTTTAAAATTCCACCGAACTTTTGCGATGAGCTTAGAGTGATGGTTTCTCGCTTTTGGTGGGGACATGAGACGAGAAAGAAAGGAGTGTCTTGGGTGGCGTAGAGTAAGCTGTGTAAGGCGAAGGGTGAAGGAGGAATAGGTTTTCGTGATTTCAAGGCTTTCAATTTGGTTCTTCTTGGGAAACAAGCGTGGCGTTTAATGGTCTGTCCCGAGCGCTTATGGGCTCGTGTCATGAAGGATAGGTACTACCATGCGGGTGATTTCAATGGGGCTAGTGTGGGACATAACCCCAGCTATATATGGCGGGGAATTCTTGAAGCAAGGGTGGTTATAGAGCGGGGAATGAGGAGAAGGATCGGGGATGGGCGGGACACAATGGTTTGGAAGCATGCTTGGATTCCGGGGACGCAGTCGAGGAGGGTTCTATCCCCGTGCCCATCTAGTTCCGCGGACCTTCTGGTGGCTGATCTTCTCACGCGGAATGGCTCGGCTAGGAGTATTCCTAAAATCGAGCAGTTTGTCCTTCCTTTTGAGCGGGAACGAATTTTTAATATACGGGTCAGCCCAAATAGGATAGAGGATGAGTGGTATTGGGGATTAGATCGGGATGACATTTATACGGTGATATCGTCTTACAAACTTATAGCGGGGAATGAATTGGAATTAGGCGAGCAATCGAATTGGGAAAGAGAGAATTGGTTATGGTGTAGGTTGTGGAAAGTTCTGGTCTGGCCTCGTGTAAAGCTCTTCTTCTGGCAGCTATGCAACGAAGCACTGGCCACAAAAGCAAACATCGTCGCCCAAAGAGGAGGTGAGTCTTTTTCTTGTCCTCTTTGTCATAATTATGTTGAGTCTAGTTGTCATTTGTTCAAAGATTTCAATATTGGTCGTTGGGTTTGGGAGGGTTTCGGTATGTGAGAAGAGGATGAGGATGGGTGGCTCGACGTGAGAGGACGGGTTGAAGCAAAGTAGAAGGGGATGAGGGAGACAGAGTATGGGCGGTTTATGGTGGGATGCTGGGCTATTTGGGAGCATATGAACAAAGTGGTGTTGGATGGGGTTGATGTTAGTCCGGGTAGTATTATAAGGCGAGTGACTGATATCATGAGCGAGGTTGAGGAATTGGAGGGAGATGATTGAAACAATGGGGCTCCGAATGGCTTTGTGAAGGTTAATGTCGATGCGGGAGTGAAGGAGGGCGAGGGGGTTGACACGGGAGTGGTGTGTCAGGATTTTGCGGGAAACGTTCTTTGGGGCGCGTCTATCATGCGGGAGCAAAGCTGGGAACCTCATTTGGCAAAGGCTGAGGCGGTGCTGGATGGGTTAGAGGAAGAAAAGACACAAGGCCATCAACATCTTGTGGTGGAGACTGACTGCTTACATGTGATGGAAGCGTTGAAAGGGAGTCACCAAGGAAGAAGCATTTTTTCTCAAGCTATCGAGGATATTCGTATCTTGAGTAGTAGCTTTAATTCGGTCAGCCATACTATTAGAGTGAATAATTGTGTAGCGCATGCTCTTGCTCATTTTTTTCCTCGGATAGTTGGTAAAGTGGTTTTGTTAGACACGCTGCCGCCAACTGCCCATAATGTTGTACTATCTGATTTAACATTATGAGTATAATACCAATCAGATATTTTCCTAAAAAACAACATAATGTAATTTACATAAACTTTAATAGAAGACCAAATACACAACAAGGTCGGTGAAAACAAAAGTAAAATAAAACTCGTTTATAACTAATACAAAAGTCTCGACACGTCCAATCCCACGCCAAGTCTGAATCATCAACAACTCATCAATCAACACCTGCTAGACAACTACTCACCATTCGCCGGAAATATCGAATGGATCACGGTAGGGTTACAACAAAATTCAAAACCACGGTCAGTCAACATATACATAATCAATAACAAATGCATCGAAATACTATCATCACACATGTCCAGTGTCGAGTAGCGCACCACGTTTCCTACTTTGAAAGAAAGATTTCCGCGTTTCTTTATTGAAATTGCAGTAGATTTCGAATACTCTTCTAAATAAAATATGAATATATTTTACCGAGAAAGGTTAAGTTTTGAAAGATTAATATATCCGGAATATTCTCGAGCGTTCAGACACGATTTTAAAAGACAGTTTATAGAAAATGAAATGGTTTTTGACCCGGACTCCAAAATGACTCTAATGACTGTCAAAACGACCGTATCGGCACGTAGATGACGACCAAGGGGTAGACACAAGTGTTTGAGCTATCACTTGAAGATAAACATACGAATTGTCATATATCATTTCGCATACCAAACATGCGGCCCAATCATCACTGGGTGGTTGGCGGAAGGTGTAGATTCGAGGTATCTACAATCGTATGACCAATAATCCAAACTGATCAATGTTAAAGTATTATAAATAACTAATCAATGTATATGACTCCAATGCTAAGAGGAAGCTAGGTACGACATGGTGATCCCATCCTCGATCCCAACGTAGCTATATCGATTACCTGCGATCACCTGCTCACCATCCCCCAATAGATCACATCAGTTTTTTAAAACAGTAAAGGAGTTAGTATTCGCATATACCGACCAACATACAAGATAAGCACAAGGGAAAGAGAAACCAGAGGGTCACCGCAGCGGACACCTCAGTAGACTCGGGTTATCATCCCTGCTCTACATAACCATCAATTGACCCTGGACCGCAGCCACAGGCGTCGATGTTCCATTTCACCGCAGCAAGACAAACCCCGATCATTAATGTGCAAATCCCCCACGTAGCGGGATAACTATGGGGGCGAACTCAAGGTGTGATCCATCTCCCAACGGAATCACCAAACCAGTAACCATAGTAACATTTCCAAACACCAACCCGAACTCCATCAACATCATCATCAATAACATATCAAGAATCATATAATCTCATAACAAATCATCTTATCACAATGATTAATACACACAATTACTGAGTAGGGAAACCCTACCTTTTCGCAAATCCGCGGCAAATGACAATCATTCTATCAACAATCTTCTTTAATGAATTCCTTCCCATCAACATGTAATTAACATAATCAATACTAACCCTTGTTCCCCTTTCCCCCAAATCAATTAGGGTTACAATCACAACACAAACGAATCACAAACGAGAATACTTACCAAAGCAATCAACCAAGATAGCGAAAGATTGGATCCGGCAAGAGATAATTAAAGCTTGTTCTTGAGGAATTAGAGAGTGTTTGAGAGAATATGGTTTGTAATTATGAATTTGTAAACTGAATTATGAAAACTAATTCCTCTTATTAACCCTTACTCAACCGTCCGACTAATCCTCCAAATCCGTCGTACTCGATCGAGTACAACATTTACTCGCTCGAGTGCCGATCTCACTCGGCCGAGTACACAAGAACAAAATACTGTTCCAACCATCAGCCAATTCTACTCGGTTGAGTAGCCTCTACTCGGCCGAGTGCACAACCCACATGGTCGAGTAAGCCTTACTCGGCCGAGTCCCAAATACATAGAAATACGGAGTATTACACTTTTTGAGATGGTTGAATTTGAATGTTTGTCCATTTGGATTTATCGGGGATTAATTCTTGTTTTAGACGGACTTATTTTGGTCTGAGCCTTAAGACGGGGTTTTGTACCCATTTTATTGTCAAATGTAACCACTATGGTTTAGGTATTGTAACCGCTAATGGTAACTTATTTTCCAAACGTGGTTACATTTAGCTGCAAACCGGGTACAAAACCATGTCTTATTGGTTCAGACCAAAAATAACTCGTTTGAAGAGACATTGTTGTTCGACTTGTAAATGCTTGTAACGAAAATTTACTTGTGACCTCTTATAATAACCGATTTTCTAATTTTCTATTTTTATCCTTAAAAAACGCGAGAGAGGTGTTAGTTGGGGTAGGGTAAATTTGGTAGCAAGGCCATTTTTAAAATAAAATAAAAAGCTAGAAGGTAAATTCACACAGAACGACAAATAATTTTTTTCTCCTTAGTCCTACTCCTCAATATACACCGATAAGAAGTTGAATGTCGTCTATTGCAAGTTAAGGCAAACTACAGAAGAGGGTCGTATTTAGGGGGAGGGGGGGGGAGAGTGTCCACCATGAAATTTTAGAAATAAATATTTGTATGTATTAAGTATATGTAGTAACTAGTAAGATTTAATGGCTATATATTAGATTATATTGACAATTTCAAAAAACTGTTCATACTATGTTCATAGTATGATTGCAGTTGGGCACGTATGCCCCCATCGTCTAGTGGTTCAGGACATCTTTCTTTCAAGGAGGCAGCGGGGATTCGACTTCCCCGGGGGTAGGGTACTACAAAAGGAAGTTGATCATGGATTATCAATAAGCCTCATCAATCATCAATAAACCTATAATTGAATAGATTCTTCCTGGGTCGATGCCCGAGCGGTTAATGGGGACGGACTGTAAATTCGTTGGCAATATGTCTACGCTGGTTCAAATCCAGCTCGGCCCAGAAGTTCTCTCACCCACTATTGAGATGAAGATATTTGTACACCTGAAACAGCCGACATGCGGAATAAAAGAGTAGATTTTTCTGTTTTAAAATTATGTGTTCTATTTATTTGTTACGGGATATCTAGATAATGATCTGAATCATTATCTAGATTCATCCTATATGGATAATTTAAACTAAAGAAAATTGACTAGTAATTCGTGTTGTTCTCACTCAAGTACATATTTATACAGATATTTGTATATCACTAGAAACTCCCTTCTCTATTATAAGACAAAAATTTGAACTCTAAATGTTTTGAATAAAAAAAATCATAAAAAAGGATATTGTATACTTTAGTTCCTTGGGATTGTAGTTCAATTGGTTAGAGCACCGCCCTGTCAAGGCGGAAGCTGCGGGTTCGAGCCCCGTCAGTCCCGACGGATCCAATAACCAAAGATCAAACAAGTATCTCAAGTTTCTTTTTAATTTTTAGATTTAGACCCCGTGTAATAATAAAAAAATTCAATTTAGATTAGAATTAAAATTTTATCAAAAAAAGAGTAAACACTTAAAAATAAAAAGGTACTTTAGAGCTTAACCCCACGTGGTCTGTTTTTCATATATATATTTTTTTCTTTTTGGTTTTTTTTGTAACCAATGGAAGTCTAAAAGAAAAAGAAACGTGGTCAGACTTTGTTACATTGAAATTTTTGATAGATAACATTTTTGTATATTGTACTTGAAGATAAATTGAACCTAGAATTGAAGTTTATAATAACTGAACCGCTCGTATTATTTTTTAATCAAATAAATATTAAAATGCTACTTTATCTCTCGCATTTATTTGCTTGTCATTTATGTTCAATGCGAGAGTATTTTACTCAAAGACAAACAGATGAATGACACGGAGGGAGTATGTATATTTTATAACATTAGTCATACTATTCGTCAATATCTAAAAAGTGGATTTATCTGTGATTTAAAGTATGTTGGAGAAAAATTTAAATCGAACCAAATTAGTTCCATTTTTTTTTTATACATTAATTTTTGGGAAAAAAAATTCCCGATAGTAATATATCGACGACACTTTAGTAAACATCGACGACATTTTCATAAAAAAAGACCATCTTACCCTTACTCTCTCTCTCTATCAAAATCCTCTCCATTCCAAAAAAAATCTCCAAAAATTAACCAACCCCCAACCACTCCCACCACACACACTGGTCCCACTCCCACCACTGTCCCCATTACCTGCCGCCACCTCGCCTACGGCTATCACTGTTGCCACTTCCGTGCAAGAAAAAAAAAGTTATTTTTGAACTTGTTAGATCTATTTGTATTGCATTTTATTATGTTTTTAATTAGATTGTTGTTGTGGTTCATTGTTGTTGATCCATTAGTTGTTCTTATTTTACCATTTGCAGTCTTTGTAAATATTTCTTTTTTCAATTTTTGAATTTGTTAGATTTAGTCATATTTCTTTTTAACATTTAGTTAAACTAATTAGATTTATTGTTGTTGTATTAAATTTGTTGTTTGGTAATTAGTAGTCTTTGTATGTTGGATTTTGTTGTCGTTAATTTCGATTGTATGTTGGGTTTTGTTAGATTTTTTACTGGCGTTGTCCATGGACAATGAATATCAATGTCTCTGCTATGATGAGACATTTATATTCATCGCCCATCCATGGTTGGACGTTGAATATCATCGTCTCTACCATGGGGAGACGTTGATAAACGTCCAACCATGGACAACCGTAATTTTTTTAAAACCGTAAATAAATTGATTTAAGTAATTTTTTTTAATTAACTAAAATACTCCCTCCTATTCACAATAACATTCCCCCTTTCCATTTACATCTATTCACAATATCTTTCCCTTTCCTTTTTTGGTAAACTTTTATACTTATTTTAATCACATTACCCCACTACAATACCCCACAATACACATACTTTATCTTATTTTAATTACATTACCCCACAACAATAATTATTTTAATCACTTCACTCCACAATAATACCCCACAATACATTCTCTCTCTCCAATCACATTACTCCCACTACATTACTTTTGCTTATTTAACTCAAAACCTTAAAATTTGTGCCAAATGGAAAGGGGAACATTGCTCTGAATAGGAGGGAGTAATTATTAACAAGCATAAAACAAAATTCGGAAATTTATTTGTACAAAATTAAAGATGTGATTAATTTGTAAACGTACCGAAAATTGTTCGTTCGACATGATAATTTATTTAGAAGAATTGTTGTTGTTATTGCTTTTTTTGATTGAGTTTTTGTTTTGGAGAGAATTTGAGATGAGAGAGAGAGTTTGGGTGGAAGAGAACATATTGGTCTTTCGAATTGAAAACGTCGTCGATATTTCCTAAAACCTCGTCAATTTTTACTAACCGGTAAACAATTCAAAAATATATAAATGTTTTGTAAGACAAAAATAATGAATTTAGATTTTTTGGTGTCCCCTTATTCGAAATTTGATCACTTAAAAGATATGCTACCGTGGTTTACCATGATCATAATCCTTAATTCCGAACTAAATTGAATGATATGGACAAAAATAAAATAAAATTTGTATAAGCGTCTGAATTGCAGTATCCGGCTGATGAGTTTGAATGTTTGTCGATTTGTATTTTTCAGCATTTCATTAGCACTGTTGTAATCTCCACTCAATCTCAGAATTACATACATACATTCATATAACATATAGTAACATATATAGTTGTACATCATATTAATCGAGTATTTTTCTAATTTATCAAATCTAAATGATAACTAAAAAGAAGAAGATGAAAAACATACATAGAACAACAATCTAAACATAACCCATTACAAATTCATATGCGTAGATAATTAATTTAGAAGAGCTAGTGTTAGGCCCAAGCCTAATCAAGGATGATTAAGTTTATCAGCCTTAGCTGGTGGAAAACCAATGCCAGGGAAACCAGGCGGGAAGAATGGCGGGAAAAGTGACGGCGTCGATGGTGGGGGCGGTGATGGGCTTATCCCGGGAATGTTGGGTAGTGGTGGTAGTAAACCTGGGGGTGGAGTTGGGGGCTGAAATGGGTTTGGAATAAGTGGAGAAGGCGGTGGCTGAAGCGGGTTTGGAAGAACCGGTGGCGGGCTAAATGGGTTTGTAAATGGTAACCCGCTTGACGGAGGCGAGATCACTGGTGGAATGAATGGGGGAAACAAGAATTGAGGTTGTGTAACTAACCCATTTTCTAATTTTCCATCATTACCCTTGAAAAATGGCGGGAGAGGTGGTAGTTGTGGCAGGGGTAAATTCGGTAATAAGGGTGGGCCAGGGATAGTTGGAGTCAATGGGTTAGTTATAGGAAGAGGCGGGGTCCCGGGCAGGGGGAGTATCGGAGTTTGGGGCAAGGGTATGTTAAGGATATCCGGTAGGGGTAAAATTGGAAGACTGGGGAGGGTAATTCCAATAGAGTTAAGGTTAGATTTGGTGAGACTAGGTTGTTGGTTGCATAAACCAGGTTGTTTCAGTGGTTTGAAGGTGAAAAAACCTGCAGAGTAAATGTGTTTGCCATGTTGTCTGTTTTTCAGGTGGATTAACGATGAGGTGGCTGTAGATGCTACTGCACAGTAGGGTTCACTGCTCTTTAACAGTTTTACTGAGCATCCTTGGATTTCACTCACATGTTTGCTCACTGTGAATGGTAACTGCACTCTGAAATTCCCTTGCTTATCTGTTTTTACCTCCTGGTAAAATGCTGATCTTTCTTTGCCTTCTGCACATTCTACTGCTATTGTTGCACCTGAAAAAAAAACACACATTTTGACATTGTAAAAGCTTTATATGCACAAATTCGCAAAAGAGGCCGTCCCACACGGTATTTTTACGTGAGAAGTCTTTCCAAAACTATTAGGGTTTGTATCGACTGCACGCATAATCGGAAAAAAGTTGGTGTCAGCTAAAACAAACCTGAAATGTAATGGCTGGCCTTAGACATGGGATATTGGAAGCAAGTGTCACAATAAACAGCACCAACCACAAATGCAGAAGGATATTTGTGAAGGTGATGTCTTGCATATGAAAGACTACAACAAAAGCATGAGAATGAGAGAATTAAGAGTAATAATGATAATGATAATGATAATGAAAAGGGGCCTCTCATCATTCTATTTAATTCCTTCCTTAAAGAAACTATTAACTGTTGATAAGTCAGAGAGAATTGTTTCTATTTGTGTGATTGCTACACTTATATGATATATCATCAATGTTTCTTCTATATTTATAATAATTCAGCTTGGAGTCTATTTATGGTACTCATGTTGAGGCCAGTCAACTACAAACTAGAAGCTGTAAATGCTACTGTCAATTTTTTTCACCTTATTTTTTTTGCAGTACCAGTTATTTGATATTGTTTTTGATGCAACTTTTATTTTGGGTCATTCGGAAACAGTCTCTTTGTGTTGCTAACACAAGGGTAAGATTGTGGGTCATTGAGGCATTAGGGTAATGTTATTGTTGTTGTTGTTGTTGCTTTTTCATATTTCAAAGAAAAGATAAAAGACGAATATTATAGGTAAAAGATAAAAGGCGCGGTAGGTTTGTGACAGATAGCATACAACTTAATCTTAAGTTACTTTGTGCCTCATATTGAAATGAATCAAGGCTACCATTGCTTTATTTTTTATTACATCATGTTTTCCCTTTCGTTTCACTACTTTTTTTATCCGACGTTAATAAATCAGTGGCATATCTTAAAACAAACATTAAAAGAATCAAATTTCATACCCGGATCCAAAGGTTATAAAAATAATACTAAAAATCATTTGTTTGTGAAAGGTGTTATTTTTCTTTTCGACAGCTTAGTGAAAAGTGTTTGTTAATGTATTAAAGAGTAACCAAAGTATGAACTAAAAAACACTAATGGGTAACTGTAACTTGGAAATTTGAGCATAGTGAAAGTTTGTTTATTTGTCAAGTGTATTGGAATATAGTTAGGGTACTAGTTGATACACGAGATAAGCTATGCAACCACATAATTCATGAGCTTTTGACTTGTGACTTAACTATTGAAACAGTGGTAAGTGGTAAGTGGTAAGAGTAACTAATTTTGGTGTGGTTAAAAATGTAGTTGAAGTTAGAGCTTTATACGCGTGAATGCGTGATGCTAGTGAGCAGACCAAAAAGAATGTCACATGTCGAAGTACCAGGCCGTCTCACACATTTTGGACCATTGTATCACAACTACAATCGGAACATAAAATCGAATCATGTGACTCCAACCGTTAATTTAAGCTTTTGGTTTAGATAGTTTCTTGACAACTACAAATTTTGGTCGATAATATATTATATATAAAAAAAAGAATCAACTAGTGAGATATCTTGAAGCTATCAACAATATCGAGTTACATCAAAATGAATTATGGTTCTCTACTTGTCTCCGCATAATATTTATCATGGATCATCTCGAAGTTTCTCTCTATTTATTCCCGTGTAACGGTGTAAGTAAAGTAACATCCTAATTTTGGGTCACGATATAGTGAAATAAAATAAAAGCCGCACTAAATTGATGACGAATTTCTAATTGTGATTGTGAAGTTATTTATTGCTGAACTCAATTTTGATGTTGGTCATTTGAAAACGGTCTTTTATGTTGCTAACGGAAAGAAAGACTTATGAATCCGACCTATAAAATTCTCATCTCCACAAACGGCGGTATTCAAGAAATTTAGTGCCATTATGGCATTATTTCACACTTTCGTAGGTTGTGAAAGACAATCAATTCATACAGCTAGAAACTCTCCTATGCGACGGTCTCATTTCCCACTTTTTTGCAAAATGTGAGCACTTTTTGTTAAATAGTGACTACCTTGATAATAAATGTCATTTTCAAGTCATAAAAGATGGTTACTGTTTATTAATAAATGGTCACTATTTATCAAAAAGTGGTTACACTTAACCCGTCGCATATGCGACGGTTGTAAACAAGAATTTGCCTTTAGGTGGTGTTTTCGGCATTTCATGTCGCATACATTCATCAAATTCTACACCGCAAATATATATATATATATATATATATATATATGCTCTTGTAGAAAATGAATAAGTTGTCTTCATTTCCACTTTTGTGTGACAATGTGTTATATACCATCATAGGGAACATCCGTGCAGTCGTGGCAGTGCCAATAACATGTACATGTACAAACATAAGGGATTTTCCGAATCTTAATCAACTCAGCTTTCTTAGTACAAAAGACGAATGAGCTTTTATTCAATTACGAGTGAAGAGCTAAGAATAAAGGATAAAAAGTGTCAGGTTCAAGAGTCTAAGACCGAATGTACGGACTAGTATCCAACATTTTGGTGCTACGCCCCCTCTTATAGCTTCAATTGAGCAAAAGTAAAATCGAACCTTCACTCGACCCTTTTAGTAATGCTTTAGCAATCATCAGTCGCATGTGATGGTTAACGACTGAACGAGGCAAAGCATAGCGCAACACCTAAAAGTATGAAGTAGAGTAGATGTAGTAAAAGTGGGAGAAAGATGGAGAATGTATTCCAAGTTTCACGGGTGTGTAACTGTGTATTGTGCAAGTCCCCACTCCCCACCTTATCAATCTCTCACATACTCACGGGCTCAGCTTCAACAACCTAATCAACAGTCAGTAGTCATGCATGACTCATGACTACGGATTTTCTTCTTTTTTTTTTTTGTTAGTCATTTTACCGCAACTAAAATAGGCGCGTAAGTGGAGCCAAATTGGATAAGCAAGGTACCAATAGTGCTACTTGCGTACATGGTTAAATTGTTAACCATGGGAGTAAACAGGATTATCTAAGACAATTGGCATGTGCAATGGTTACCAGCTAGTCTCGCTTGCGACGGGGGACCTGTCGCAAACTTAACACGGATCAAGCCCCCCTCACAAAGAGCAAGTGGGGGATCCATTTACCCAGCTATACACCAAGGTAAACCGAGAAAAACACTTGTTCATGTGGAAAGTGCAATAACACAACATATATGACAAATATAGCATTCTAGTAGCATTCTGCAGGAAAAACTGTCAATGTATTGATCAGTTAGTGAGGTTTACAAGCACAACCCTTTACATTATAAATCACACAGCGTCCCTCACCAAATTAAATTAAGAAGAAGAAATGGGAGAGACATGCACTGCCCTTTTAGTGGCACAAATGTTTAATCTAGAAGATACGATACAAATAAGACAAGAATAAATGTACAAAGAAACAGAATTCCAAGATGGTGTGAGCGTTTAGTACCTCCTGTTCGTACCAGAGATGCTTCAAGAAAGCTCAGAAAGAACAAGGGGACTCGGTGGAGTCAATTCTCAAATCAAAATCTCAAGTCAGAGTAGTTCTTGATCACAAAATGTAAGTAGTTGCTTCACGTGATTAACCCAAGCGCCAACATTTTGCCCATCAACTGCAACCCAGTCAACCACTGTTGAAGCTGGTTGCTCCCACCATTCATCGAGCTACAATACAACATCAGAAAAAGGTTAATAACAGCAAACGTACCAATCATGGTAGTAGATGATAAAGCAAATGCAGCAGTACTTCACCCGATTCAAATTTTTTTATTCCCATTTTACTTTGGATTTCAATCGACGTCAGCTTTGACCAATCATAATATACACTATGGACAACTGTTTAAGAATGATATTATAAAAATAGTGATTTTTCATAGATCGAACATGACTAGTATACAATTTTAAGATCAGTTGATCATTAATATCAAATGGGGACCAAACATATGGGAATAAAGGGATTTTATAAATACGGGAGCACTTCAGTTTGTTCCAACCTCTAGAGGGTTTCATTATGTTGTGAAATAATTTGAATACATTGTACAGAGGCGTCAAGCCTTGATTTTATCTTGAAGCAGTTACTTACCAGGCCCCTAACATAATTACAATCCTCTAAGCTCTTCTGAGCAAACATTATGGCATTCTTAAGCTCAGGTAACCATTTCTCAGCCACGGTCCTCTCTTGTTCAGAAGCCAATCTTAGACAACTGCTTGTAGATCTGCCAAATAAAGTTTATAAATGAAAAACTGAGATAGAAGTGCAATAATCACATGGTAGGACATGAAATTGGGATCAGCATATCAAAAGAAGCATACGCTGCCAGAACATGCATGAGAAATTATCTTAAATATTCTATTTTGAGCTAAAATGACATATATTGTCATAACCCCTCTCTCTAGCCACTCCACCACTACAAAACAACAATATTACCCCTGTAAATTGCGGGTAAAGTGGGGTCGATTGAACGTAGCCATACCCTTGTGCTAGCAACAAAAAAAAGTTGTTACTCTCTACAAAAAACGAACCTTTCATCATATGGGGCCACCATCTACCAATTTTATTTAAAACATTGACGTCAAGTACAAAAAAGTTCATGTTAAATCATTCT
Organism: Heliosperma pusillum; assembly: GCA_022085475.1. Taxonomy (NCBI): domain Eukaryota; kingdom Viridiplantae; phylum Streptophyta; class Magnoliopsida; order Caryophyllales; family Caryophyllaceae; genus Heliosperma; species Heliosperma pusillum. The sequence goes on along the minus strand of JAIUZE010001254.1, from coordinate 59,008 downwards.
TGCCTCTAATGGAAAGAGAATGGGTCACCAAACAACAACATTACCTCAGTTGCTCAATAGCTCCCACAAATTGTGGGGTAAGGGGGTCAAATGTACGCAACCTTACCCTTGTGCAAGCAACACAATGAGGTTGTTTCCAAATGACCCAGGATGAAATGAATTTTCCTCAAAACATACAAATTTGGACTGAAAATGTTTTGGAAAAAATATTGACAGCTTACTCCCACACAGGATTACAATGGCCATAAGGTGTCCTTGCCTCTAAGGCCACTTAAACCTCCTTCCCACCATCTAGGTTAGCAACTATAGATTTTAGTGTCATAAGACATGAAATACCTATAAACTAAAACTACTACGAATTAATTTCCAATTTAAAGTACACATGTAACATTATATTAACTGAACAATACAGAAGGATTTTGGCCAAAATTGATCAATTTCTATTCTTTTTTAAACAGAATTGATCATATTCTGTATATTCACATATGTTTTGGAGTTACAAACTTGGATTAGAGGGAATAATAAAGTGAAACAAAAACCAATAATGAAATATAAAAGGATTAGTGTTACCTATCATATTCCCTCATTGCATGGTGAGCATGGTCCAGTAATGTGCGACCACTTTCAACAAGATCTCTTCGAATGTGAACCAAATTGATAGCCTTTGCCAAGTCTTCCATAACACATGCCTCTGAACCACGCAACTTTAGACAGAATTCCAGAGATTTTAACACGGATGCCAGAGCATCATCTGATCCTTCACCACATAAAGATATATTCACAAAATAACCCAAGGCAGAATGGTTTATGCAGCTATAAAAGATGCAACATGTTCCCTTGTCTCTTATATGGATGCTAAAAACCAAGCATCAGAAATAGATTGGAATTCTTAAAAGAAAATCTACAAAGAACTTGAAGAGGAAAAGGAAGCAAAAAGTTAAATCATCTCACAGCTAGCCTGTAAACAAGCATTCAATTTTTTTCTACAAGTTCCCACTTCAAAATTAAGCGGCAATGAAACAACCTCAGCTGCTCTACTGTGTTGAAATAGACCCAATACAAATGCATCTCCAAGAAATTGTACGATTTATGACTGTAAAGAATGATATACTGCTCTAAAAGCATAATTGTACTTGTTGGCACACACCTTGATCCCTCCCGCCCACAGAGATCGTACTGTCCCATCAATTTATAAGATTTACGCAGCCTTACCAGAAGGATACTGAAGTGCAGCAGATATGCGACAAATTGAGGGAATTGCAGATGGATCCCCTGCACCAGCCCTTGCCGTCAACAAAGCAGCATTTTTCTCCACAGCAGCATGAGCTTCGGGACCAGTAGACCCACTTGAACCCATGGACTCCAGAAGAGCCTGCCAACAGATCAATTGTAGGGAAATACCAATTATATATAAGGAAATCAAATGGCCTGAGAAGCGAAGCAAAGCCTACAACAATAGAGATATCAGGGCTTGTTTCTGCCTTTTGCTAGGCGAATCTGTTATCTTTTCTAAACCACAAAAGACCTAATGCCTCAATGGCACCCACAAATTACGGGGTAGGGGGTCGGATGTACCCAGCCTTACCCTTGTGTAGCAACACAAAGAGTTTGTTTCCAAAAAAAGTCATTAATGAAGGTGAAAAATATGCCTATAAAAAGAATGGGTCCATCACAGATTAGTAATATCAGATAAGGAGGAGTGCAAGTAGCTGTGTGCCATAATAAGTGACTGAGCAGTGAGCACAGCTGGGGATTTGTGTGTGTATGTGACGAGGGATTGGGGGTCTAATGCACCTGCCTTTAAATGTGATTAAATATTACTCCCTCTCTTAGTTTAAAAAGGCACGCCTAGGCGCGGGGTGAGGGTAGGCGCAGGGGCTGGGGCAACAGAGGAACAAGGCGTGGCTGTGTTCAAAAGGCCCCAAAAGGCGCGGGCCTCAGGTGGAGGCTTCAGGCGCAACAAGGCGCGCTTTATTGACTGGAGGCTGCTGAAAGTCTTTTTTCCATTAAAAATCACATGTTAAGCACATGACTTGCCTTCTTTACAATAAAAGGCTAATTTTTTTTTAAAAAAAATAACCATTCTTTAATCCTAATTTTTTTACTCCCCACTTGCAAATCAGCCGTTTAACTTTTTTCATACTGCTGACCCTCCTTCAAACGTCATTTGTCTTCTTCTTCTTCTTCTCATCCTTCCTCTTCTCCTCTCTTCTCTTTTCTTCTCATCTCTCTCTTTCTTTTTCTGTTTTTCTCCTTCCTTCTCCTCTGTTTTCTCTTCTTTTTCTCTTTTCCCTTCGCTGTTTTTCACGCTTTTTGAAAAAATTCCTTTTTCCTCTGCTTTTAGTGAATGATATGTGATAGGGAACGTAATATTTTCTTCCCTTTAATATATCTATGAATTTATGATGTGAATTCATGGGTTTTAGTAATGCTTAGTGTGTAGAATTAGTTTAGAGGCTTCTACAAAAAAAAAGCGCCTTGCAATCAAAAGGCGTGCGCCTTCGCCTCGAACCCTCATCACCTCGGTGCGCCTTGTGCCTCCTCAAACTAAGCTCCCTCTACATCTATATGTTCCTCCCATATTCTCATTTAGGATAAATCTTTTTGTTCCTCCTTTTTTGAGAACATTCCTTATTTGGCAAATATTAACGACTACAATACAACTTATTTTCTTAACATATTACGACCATATAACTACATCAAGTCTCTCTTTCGTGTCCTGCACACAACCTCCGACGGGATGGCATGGTCGCATGCAATCCGCGATTACCATCACCCACTCACTTTCTCCGTCTATGCAACCTCGACTACCTCACCGGCGACCTCGAAGCCCTTAGTCAGACAGCGAAGATCACCATGAGCCTCGATCTTTGCTTTCTTCAACTTCAAGCCCTAGATCTACAACATTATTTTGGAAACAACCACTAGCCTCGAAACCTAGATTTACCAAATTACATGACTTGTTTTGGAAAACGACCAGCATTGGAGTGTTCTTTGGCTAGATACGCAGCTAGTTGTCACGAGATATGGTGACCGTTTTACTGGTTATAGTGGTCGGTGAGTTGACGATGGTGGGGGGTGGTGGAAGCTGCTGTTTCATCGGTGGGGGTCTTTTGGGTGGTTAGGCAAGACGGCGGTGGTGACTTAGTGGGAGGAAGAAGGTGGCGGGTGGTCTAAGGGTGGTGCAAAATTAGCGGGGTTGTGATGGTAATGGTAGTTGTTTGCATTTAATACGAGTAACTCGTAACACAAAGTAGTCAGTTTTAATGTAGGTTCACTAATCGTTTTCTTCAGAAGCATGTAAAAGCAAAACAAAGGAACAAATAGATGTGCAATGAGTACATGAGTACATGGTAGGAGCTAAAATAAAAGAGCCTTAGCAACAAAAAGCCTTCTTCATAACAAAACCATGGGCTAGAGCCATTGCTGGTGATCAGATCCAAATAGCCATATAAAATTACACATTAAACCCCTTCCCTCCTTCAGAAAGCAAACTCTATCTAGCTAAACCTTCCACGTCCACTACCAGTCTACGTCATATATGTACCATCAATGAATTATGCATGGCAACATATATATATATTATATTACTCACTCTTCGTATTACCTCAAGTACCCATGTGCATATATTCAAAATTCGCACATGGGTGATGAAATGTATACTGTTCACAAAATACATAAGCCCACCACTTAGGCGCACGTGTGTAGAGTACTTCTTAATAAGTATGAGAAATCATACAAGCTAGACAGTGACATACCTGTGGGCTTGCTGGCAGCATGTAATTACTGTTATCTGGACTTTGCAAAAAAGATGACATTTCCTTTTCAATAAGATCCATTGCACTATTTGATAACTCGGCTACAGTTTTGCAAGCTGGAATAATAGTACTAGACGCATATTCCCGGGCAACCAGAGGCTGTTGACTCCAAAATGCAGCCGCAGCCTGAAAAGAGGTAAAGAAAGGGACCAGAAAGCACAACTTATAGTACATCAAAAGAGAACTCTTCTACCTAAAGGAAAGAAACTGGACAACAATGAGAGAATGCAAAGAAGAACAAAGAGGTAGTGACCACAATCATAATAAGCCACATAAAATACAATTATTAGATTATTGCCCAAGATGCTTCAATTTTCCGTGACAACTGACAAACATTGGACAAGGACGAGATATCAAAATAATCACTCTAATAGAGTTTTCGCCAAATGTCACAACCTCTCACCTTGTTTGCGTCAAGTAGAGCAGTGTATATCAATTCGAGTTCAGATCTCCGAGAGTTAAACTCCTCAATTTTTTTCCATTTCTTTCGTAATGATTCTTCAGCCTCTTTTCTTTCTTCACATAATTTATTTAACCGTTCCACCTCGGAAATCAGTGTATTTACACTTGCCCTCAGCCCAGCAGCTTCTCTTTCCTTAGCCCATACTTCCATCTACACAGCCCAAGAGAGAAGGAAAACGTTAGTGAAAAATCCTATCAGCAACCAAATAGAATTAGATAAGCAGTACACGATATCAGATGAAGAGACATGGTGAATCTAATTTGAGCCGAATTGGGACACAAGGTGCCTAGAACATAGACCAAGTTTAAACTAAAATAAATAAAAAAATTGAAAAAAATAGAGCTGTATGTCTTGTCTAATAAAAATGGTGGTTAACTGGTTATCAGTACGAGTGGTTACTGTTTTTGATAGTAGGATAGATCTTCTTGCTTTACTTGATAATGTAATCAACTATTGGCTAGTAGTTGTAAGTTCAGTATATGGGGCCAAGACTGGGATGCCCAACCTCTAAGCTACTCCTACGAACAGAATTTTCCCCAAGAGATCTCGGCCTCTTGAAATGATAAGCTAATGAGAAGTTAAAACTACCGCTCACCTAGAAAACAGCTCGGTTAATGAAGAGCCACACTTTATTCAAAATTACAAGAAATTGTCTTATCACATTTAGGGCAAAGGGCAATAAAATTACCCACCTGAAATTGCCTGAGAGTCCCCACATTCTGTGACATCCCCCCAACACCTGTAAGATGAGAATTAATTACATCTCCACTTCCATGCAGACGAACTAGAAGCTTCTGACACGTGTTACGAGCTTCTGCAGCTCTATTTAAGGCATCCTCAGTAGCTACAAATTGTTGAACATGAGCTTTCTGCGGCATTAATAAACAAATACTGGTATCAATACTTGTAGACTGTGGAGATTATGGGGCTTCTAGCCAGATCATTTTAGAACCCAATATCATACATATCTCTTCCACTAGAACTCCGAATCCCAGAGCAAAACAGAAACAGTCTAACAAATGTATGGTCCAGAGGGTCGTATTGCAAGATAAAGTTAGTATGCGCAAACCTGTCTTTCAAGCAACTGATTCTCGCTTCCTTTTGAAGGCAAGTCTGCTCCTACTTTTCCGTTCCCATAAAGCTGATAGTGCAATGGTGCTATCCCATCCGAAGATGAAACATCTAATACTCGGTTGTTCTCGTACTTGTATCTGACCAAACAACACACAATAGAAATTAGACCTAGCAAAGCTAACCCGACACGATAAGGCTGGTAGAGACCCGAAGTGACCCTGAATTGTATGATCTGAAACTCTAATAGACACGAGCCTGGATTGACCCAATGTTGACCCGACCCGAGGTCTAGTAATTGACCCGATTCGAGATGACCACAAGTGACCCAAAATTATTAGTGCTAAGTCACATTAATATTATATGCATCAAAATAAAGGGTTCATTAGTTTCGATGCACCACAACAAAATAAATAATTTAGTAAATTACACTTTGTTAGTCAAATTAGTACAAATTTAAGTGTTTTAACCACGGGACCCAAAAATAACCAGACCCAAACTCATCCATACCCTAAATGTATCGAACCAACCCGAAATGTGTAGCAGACAGATATGACCCAACCCAAATTGACCCGACCCAATGGACCTATTTGCCACCTTTAAGTACTACTCAAATTGGAAGAAATTATATGTTATTGTACAGCTTATTACACCAATGCAGCAGCCCTAATCAAAGAATGTCTCATTCCCACATGTGATGGGTAAAGGGGTCAGTGTACGCGCAGCTTCATCAAAATTTTGGGAACATCAAGTCCAACTCAAAATGACTTACAATGGAAATGGCACTAAGAATTTCATTAACCAATTAATACTTCAAAATATAAGTAGGCATTACAAAGTAAAGAGGTATGCTCTATTCCCAAATTAAAGACCTGTTGTTGAACTATGAGCATGACCATTATACTTTCAACTTGAAAAATAATGCCAATAAGATTGTGACGGGGATAAAAGAAGAACCTGAGTGTTTCGGCATCAGCTCTTACATCAACTTTCTCGGTTTCTCTTGTAATCAATGACTTCAAACGCTGAGAATATGAAGTAATAGCTTGAAGTAACAATGGTGGACTTCTCAAACAATGCTCAACAACTATTCTGACTTCTTCAGGTATTTCCCCATCGAAGTCATAGCCCAATTTAGAGGCTTCCAACTGTGGATTTGAGTGCACACCATTTCCTTCAAAAGCCGGAAATGAGCATCGTATTTGATCAAGTGTCTGTGACGCAAGATATTCACAAGTTTTTCGAATATTTCGTTCACGGGTGGTTTCAATAAGAATGACATCTTCAGCGAATTTTGCTCCTTTGACAGTCGAATACCCAGCATCTTTTTCACTGGCAGCATGGATGCTGCTGGCAACTTCCGTAGAAAGATCAACACTTGACCTCTGAGAATTCCTAGCCTGATTAGCATAGTAGCGTAGACGTTTATGGTATTCAGCAAATATTTTTGCTGCTTCATCACTTTGACGATCGTATGCCTCCAACGTAACTTGTTTATGCCTGCATGAATGACTCATCAGACATCAAAACAGCATCATGGCGTCAAAAGACTGAAGGACATTCCATTTCTTTACACAGAGTGATTCTCTAGTTGCACTTTATTCTCCCTGTCCAACCCCAATGCAGTTTCCCCATTAGTACCTATTACGTCTACCACTCCAAGAAGTCTATTTTTTTATCAGATAAGTGACCAATAAACACAGGGATGGGTTTTAAAATGGCCCTTTAGACATGTCGTAGATACCTCTAAGCCTCTTAAGGAATGCGTCAATTGTTACTGTGTAAAATCTGTAATTCTGTAATTCAATAGAAAAACAGGTTTTAAACTACACCCACAGAAGAAAAGAGCTTGTACTATGTAAGCCAGTAGGGTTTCAAGCTAACCATCGGGCCATAGAAAGAATAACTCTGTTAATATAGTGTTCAAATCTCATCATTTATCAACGTAGAACACTCATCTGTGAGGTCCCTAGGAAATGGCATTGTACGCTGAAAAACAATCCTTAATAAAACTTTTTACAAGTACCTAAATGGGTGACTAGAGGAGCAATTTATAACCGTTAACACATACAGTCCCTCTCCAGTGGCATTAATGGCCTAGTTTTAAATTCATTAAATCTAGATGGAAGGCAAGGGGTCTAATACCATCTGAAGCTGCGTATTAAACGAGCCTTAGTGTGTACAAAGTAGCTAGATTACTCATCCTTTCTCCCCCAATCATATTGCAACAATTCCGTTGTTACGACACTAAAGCTACCTGTTGCAATTACCACAATACACATCCAATTCTCCAATTCCTACCATGAAAAATTGACTCAGCATCATAATCATGCATTACAACAATAAAGCAGTAATTCCAAAATAAAATACTCCAAACAAACAAACAAACCTGAAATTACCACGATCATCAAGCATACGCTTGCGTTCGGCTTCCTCCCTCGAAACCTCAATCATTTTGGCCTTCAACTCCTTCCTTTGCCTCCTAAGCACTTGCCTTAACCTCTCGACCTCCCTTTCCGCCGCCTCTCGCTCCTTCAATGCCGCCTCTCTACTACCACCACCGCTGCCGCCACCAACCGCATCACCTCTATCATTCCTCCGGCCACCACCGCCATTACCGCCGTGAACCGTAATATTTCGGCGAATCTCTTCGACCGTTTTCTCCGACTTAACCCTCTGTAATAAAAAATTCCAGACCGGAATCATGTTCCCCCTGCACACCTTCCGAATGGCCTCAGAACCGGGCCGAGTTGGACCGGGAAAAGGACCAGACGGTCTGTACCCCATTTCCTTGTGTAGCCACTCCAGTATCGCATCCGGTTGCGCCGCCATGGCAGATGAGGAGCTCGTTGAGCTCTGCATTTGTGCTTTAATGGCGGTGAATCGGGTTTTAAAACCCTAGGATTTGGGGATTTGAGATCGGGTTGAGGATGAGGATGATATCATCGAGAAATGTAAACCCTAATTTGGAATAATTTTAGGGAAAGCTTAAACCCTAGATTATGAGAGTAGATCTGGGTGAAATTATGAAGATTGAAAGGTGTGAACAAAAAATTAAAAATTAAAAAATAAAAAATTGTAGGAGATGATAGAATAAATGTGAGCGAAATTAGAATATAGAATTACTACTAGGATAGTTGTCGCGATACACGAATAGTAAATCAAAAAAATTGTTAGAAATTGAAATTTTGTTCCGAGTATGAATGTTGAAGGTTGTGTCTTGTGTGATAGTGTGATGCGAGAGTCTGAATATTGAGGAGACTGATTAGTAACGATAATGGACGAGGTTCTAAATTTTTTAATAAGGTCCCGCTTATGCTTTCATGTTTTTACTAGTTTGAAATCTCCTGCATTACCCCGGGTAATTGATAAGAATAATTCAAACTATCACTGATCTGTTTAAAGTAATCTCAACTATTCATTATCCCAAAATAATATTATTTATTCCATCAGTTAACTTCTAATACTTTCTTACCCTTGATGATTGGCTATCACCGGTAACTCTAACCTATTCTAGGTTACCTTTCCCTTCTTTTCTTTATCTAATCCTCTCCTTCATTTCTTTTACTAAATTAATTAATACCAAATCCTTCCCTTCTCCATTTACACCGGTTCGAAACCAACCCTCGCGGGCGACTTCTCCGACCACTATACGACGCCTGCGCCAACCAACGTCATTACTCCCATGACAACTTCAGTGACCACCGTCTTCTCTGATCACTAAATCCACACTAGCCAAGTGAGGCCATTCTCTGTTCAGTATTCTCCACTCAAACACCCATGAAAAACTCACAAAACGGAAGCAACCCACCACACTCCTCTCGGAATTCAAAGTATTAAACGCGTCTTTAGAATCCCTAAATGTCAATCCTTTCAAAATTACTCTACTTCAACCCCACAAATTTTTTCCTATTTCACCCTTAAATTCTCACTAAAACTATGCTTTATACCTCATACTTCAAAACCCTCCTCTCAATTTCATCTAAAGATTCAATACTTACACTCCCAATATGCTCAAACCCCTAAAAATATCCTAAATTTAATCAATATAGAAAATTTACCAAAATGGGTTGATTATAAATTCAAGAAAAAAGTATGAGAAAAAAGAGGGTTTTGTATAATAATGAGAAATAGGCTGAACATAAGAGCTCATTAAGGCATGTTAGTCATTTAATGACGTCGTTTTGGCATGTTAGACATTTAACCCATTGATTTGTGAGTGTTGATATTACACGTCAAGACAAAAAGATGAAAGAGGGGAGAAGAAGATCATTATGTAAATCAAGGGGTTAAAATGACTTAAAGAATAAGAGGTAACCTGCTCAACAGGTTGCCCTTCCATCAAACTGTTCCAAGTAAAATGATGGAATAAGTCATATTATTATAGGATAATGGATTGTTGAGATTATTTTGAGCAGACCAGTGATAGTTTGGATTATTCTTATCAATTAACCCTTAACTTAATTGTACTTCCTTCATTTTATTTGATTTTATATGTTAGTTTTTTTGGCACTATTTACTTGAGTAAAATCTTTAATACAACTTCCAGAATATTATGTTTGGTATAATAGAAGAAGCGACAAATTTTGGACGCCTAGAGAAATTTTTTTTTGCCTTAGGCCGGTTGGTATACGCGAGTCCCTCTGAAGGAGAACAGTTTCATTTACGTCTTCTTCTCTCAAAAATTCGAGGACCCAGGTCTTCCGATGATCTTCTATCAATAAATGGAATACGGTGTGCTTCATTTCGGGAATCAGCGTACAAGCGGGGGTTGCTTGGGTTGCTTGAGGAAGACAACTCTATTGAACAGTGTTTATATGAAGCTTTTGATATCAAATGCCAGTTGCGCTCCACAGATTATTTGCAACTTTGCTAATTTACTGCCAGCTGCTAAATCCTAGATTGTTGTGGGATAATTTTTATACTGCACTATCGGAGGACTACGTATATGCTTTTCCTTCACAAAGGCATAAGGTATTACAAATGATTCTTAAAAACAATTGTTGCATACTTGAATCCATGGGTAAGAGTCTCAACGCTTTTTGGTGATCTGAGACTTGACAACATTCATTTTAAGACATCAAAGACAAAAGAAATTGAGGAAGAGCTTAACATTCCAACAAGTTCTGAAGAAATAGATGATGTAAACATGTTAAATAATGAGCAACGTTATGCTTACGATACAATTTACAAAAGGTTTATAGAGAACGCGAGAGGTTCTTTTTTCCTAGACGGACCAGGAGGTAAAGGATAAACATTCTCGTACACCACATTGCTTGCAAATCTAAGAGTCAAAGGAATTATATGTCTTGCGATTGCAAGTTGTGGTATTGCTGCATCCAATCTTGCAGGCGGCAGAACGACAAATTCTCGCTTCAAAATTCCTCTTGATATTGACCAAAACCAGAGTTCTCAAATTTCTAAACACGGTTCTTTAGCAGAACTCATTCATGCATGTAGGTTAATCATTTGGGATGAAGCACCCATGGCAAAACGACAGTCAATTGAATACTTTAAAAGCACTATGCGTGACGTTTGCTCAAGTAACTTGTTGTTGGTGGCAAAATAGTTGTATTTGGGGGAGATTTTCGACAAGTGTTACCCGTTATACCCAAAATTTCAGTACAACAAGCAATCAACTCAAGTTTTGTCATGTCTCCACTGTGGTCACAGCTTGAGAGAATACATTTAAATATAAATATATATATATGAGGGCTATGCGTAATCCTGCTTTTAGTGAATTTGTTTTACGTGTTGGTGATGGTGTCCATCCTTATGAAAATCGAAAACATTTCAAATTACCATGACCAATTGTTAGATCTGGAATACAAGAGCCAATACTAATTGATCAACTCAATTGAGGCAATTTATCTAGATCTGTCGCTAATTTCTGGAAATCCGACTGACAGCCAAAAGAGCGATATTGACGCCAAAAAATGATTACACGCAGAAAATAAATTCCATATTAGTATCCCGTCAAGAGGGTGAGGCATTTATCTACAAAAGCTTTAATGAAGCCGCAGATGTAGCGACGGAGCAGTATCCAATTGAATTTTTTTAATACACTTCAGCCTAGCGGTCATCACAAGGCAATTTCTGGCCATTGTAACGGCACACGGCTAATCTGCAAAGCCTTTGGCAGAAATGTTATTGATGCTGAAATTGTTGTCGGTCATCACAAGGGAGAAAGAATTTTCACACCTAGAATTACACTTCAACCGTCGTCGGCCGACAAATTTCCTTTCAACTTCAGAATTAAACAATTACCACATAAATTAAGTTTTCCGATGACTATTAACAAAGCACAAGTACAAACACTTAATAGAGTTGGCATATACCTGCCGCGTCCTGTCGTCTCGCATGGTCTATTATATGTTGCATCATCCAGAGCAACACAAAGGTCTGACGTAACTGTTGCTATCCCTCCGCATTGTACTACGAGTGACAGTTGGAAACGTACTAGAAATATTGTATGTTACGAAATACTGAGAAATGCAAAATAGACCTAAATATGTACATTAACAAGGTTCTTTTTTTGGCGTGCATTAACGTTAATATACATACTTTTTCGTACTTACTATGTCATGTTTTCCTTTTCTTTTATGCATTTTTTAATATTGCATTAGGTGGCTAAATCATTATTTTTCTACGTGGCGTTTTAAATTAACACAAGAAAAACGCATAATATATTTTCTTTACTTTTATGCATGGCTAGGTATTTCTTTCTCCAAAGCATTACTAAGTTCCTACGTAAATTTTTCCCCTTTTTTATAAATACACATGTATACGACGAATACAAGTACAAAAAAAACCCAGACATTCTTAGTAATTGAAAAAACATTGTTCGGATATATATTATTTATATCTCCAAATACTTGTTTCTTTCTTTTTTGTCATTACAAAACTCCCAAACACGAACTCTTATATTAGTACTCTTACTTCAAAGATCGTAATGACTCTTTTAGTAATACCGCTTGCCTCCATAGCAGACCGTAGCCAAAACTTCACTGGTATTGTCAGACTTGAATCCCTTCAGGCATCTACAAAAAAATGGCGAGGAGATCAAACACTTCATCATTTACTTTTTATAGATAAAGAGGTATCACAATATATAGAAAGTATAGGTATGTAAATAAATATTTATAACAATTTTGCGTGACTCTACTTACGTAACAGGAAACAGAAATGCATGCAACAATCTTTGAAGAGGAAATTGCTTATTTTAAAACTATTTTACATGAAGGACATGAGTATGAAATTCGACATCCAAGTATCAGAGTCATTCTTGAACAATACAGAATTGAAAATCAGAATTACCATATGACTTTACAAGGAGGTTTGAAAATTATTGACCTTGGTTAGTTCAACCGAAATTACAAAAACGTACCGGGTACCGGTAAATTCAGTAGAAGATAAACTCCAACGTCATGGTAGAATAGGTATTTAACTTTGCATTCACTATAATCTAATATCTTCTATAAGTTGTAGAGAAATCGTTAAACGAATGTTTTGGTCTTCCATACAGATTTACTTGGTATTGCGATCTCTGTTTGATCCTTACGAAACATCATAAATAGAGTAACAGGTTACGAATACGAGGCAAGAGATATAATAATCGTTGACCATCAGTAAGTAACAAACGTGATACTGTCTTCCCTCCAATGATATTTCTCATAATGTCATATATATTTTTTAAGTAAACATACAATCGCAGAATCAGACTGGTTGTTGTAACAGCATGGCGTGCGCTTGCTCTAGAGTTGACATACAAAGTTGCACGAGTAATACAAGCTCCGCCTGTTATTCAAATCACTCGTGTCAAAGCATCCAGTTACAAAGGTAAGTATACACGCTATAAAATAATTTAACTTTTACAATAACGTACGATAACCAGTTGCATAAACAGGGGGTTGTTGGGGTACAATGCATTTTTCAACTATAAGGTTAGACAGTACTGGACCCGCTCGCTTATGGTACGACAATTTGTTTTATCCCATATTTTTTGGTAATCAAAGAGTAATTAACTGGTACGTGTTTATGTTGAAAAATATTGTGATTTAAGAATTACATTATGAGTTTAATACTTCATCTAGAATTTGAAATATCTTTTAAATGTCAATTACTATTATTTACTTGAAAGATTTTGACAGATCAATATCATTAATTTCGTTGATTAAATATCATTTACTTTGTTGGCATAGTAAAGCGTTTACGGCTTCTGTCTATGTGTTATTTGAGATATATATTAACGTTGGTTTTCAACGTCTTAATAAGATTTGATATCATGGCCATTAATGTCTTTATTATACTTGATAATGGATGATTCCATCTTAAGTGTGGCTTCATAACGGTTACATGGAGTACACTATTATTTAGCCTCCAACTTGTATATTTACATGATACACAGTGGACGAATACTACAAGGAAAACCAATAAATTTTCATACTTTTATATATTATTACTACTTTATTTTATTATTAAAAGTAATTAGAGCATTGGGTGATTGTCGGTTCGGGGATTCCTCTTGCTGCTACCGAAGGAGTCTAACGGGTTGTCGTATCTTGGGAGAGGAACGCATTATTTGGTAACCAGTGCAGTGGGGGCGTTATCTCTCTTAGGAAAGCGCCTAGCGTGCTTCAACCCATGCCACTTTTTCTTATCTCATTGATTGATTATATATCGTTATCGCATATCATTTTTTTGTCATAATAGTGTTATTTCTTCCGTAACGATCATAATATAGTCTTCAACCGTCTCACATTTTTGTTACTAATTCTTATATTAATTTTGTGACTCATATCTTCTAACAGTTTATAGGGTAACAAACAACAAAGAAACGCTTCTACATTTTATTAATAGTATCGAAATGAATGTTGTTGGAGAAAGCTCGACTCAACCCAGTATATCAAGTGTACATTTAGAAATACCGGTGCAGATTAGCTCTCTTGCGAGCCAAGAGGACTTCCTTTACATAAATATATACAATTTAATACCGGTCACCTTATATCCTCTATATGTGTTAAAAAAAATTGTCGGCCTATTTTTAGGTAGACAAAACTATACTGATACAAGGAGAAATACACTCTATCACAAATCCAGATAATTTTGTATATAATTTCTGCAACAAATGTAGACGATCAACCACAGTTGAAGTCGGCGAAAGCTTTCGATGTGAAGCGGGCCAGACACCTCATAACGGAATTTCGAAGTCAACGTAAGCGAAATTCACCTCAAATTTTGATGACAATTATACTCTATCTTTACATATATAACATGTCCAACATTGCTCATACCAAATTATAACATACGTGCTCTAAGAATTATTTTTGCGGACAATACCGGCGACACTCGAATCATATTGTTTGACTCGTTAACAGAAAAAGTTATGCAGAGAACAATCAATCAGCTTGCAACTCTAACACCATAGATATTTCACATTTTTTGCTTTATCCATATTACTAATACGTAATTACACCTTACTATTTTATACAGAAAAACATTTAACAATTATTATCTCCTTATTTTAGGAACGCAGATCAGTAGTAGATGAAACTATGACTAGATTAAAGGACAAAGAATTTGTTATAAAGATGTTGTCATACAAGAAAGGTGATACGATTACACAAATACATTTCAGCCCTCAACAGATTAGAGAAGTAAATGTCTTGCTCAATAAAGTTATTTGCAACATTTTTATTTTCTACGTTTGTCCACGAAACACTTTTTGTTTTGTTTTGTAAAATAAAGAATCCGAAACACTTTTCATAGTAAGCCCGTACAAGTGTACGCTAATCTTTTTTTTAGTAAGCTATTTCCGATACTCTTTGTAAAAGACCTAAAGATGTAAATAAAGAACGATTTGAATATGTTGTTATTTATTTGTCATTATTAGGTTATTATTCATCGTAGTCTATTATAGATATTGATAATTTATAATTCACTAAACATAATATTTCACGTTGTAATGCTTGCTTTCCATTTTTACGGTATAAAGCAGCTACATTTGCCAAACTTTAAAACATTTATCTTATAGACAAAATTACGAAACATTACATAAATAACGAACATACATTGCGGACAATGTGCAGTTAAGTGTATCAACGACAAACAAGATGGCTATATTAAAATTTATTTGGTTGTCATATTACGATTACACGGTATGTCATTTTTAAATAAGGTCAACTATGCACGCTCCAACAAATATCATTCCTTTGGTACTTATCCTGAAAAAACACCACGCACGATTACTATCAAACCTATATTTAAATCATTTTCCCGGTACAACATATACTTTAAGATGTCGCCATTATGAATTCATACAAATCTATTTAATCGAAAACATATCCTATCGAAAAAACACTGCTCTGTTACACGTTCTTTTATTAAAGAACTATACAGATACACGTACTGTACCGCTATAACAACAAATGCACGACACATCTCGTTGCATGCATATGTAATACCCATAAAAAGGTGTACGATGTGAGTGTATATTTTCGCTTGCCTTATCTGTGTGTATTTATAGCCAGATTCATTTGCATGCAACGTGATGTGTCGTGCATTTGTTGTGGTAGCGGAACAGTGTAACAACCCGGATTTTCAGGATCTTATAATATAATAGGTCTATAATATGAACTAGCTAAAGACAAATACAATCCGAGTCATTACTATTTTCAACTACCTAAATTAAAACTAATTATTAAATATTACAACATTTTTAACAATTTACAATAATGTCTAAAATTATAAAAATTCTTAACCCCATCTTCAGCTTTATCGTCTCGGGAATGATCAGTCTCCATCATCTATGGTTTAAAATTTTAAAAAGAATTTGATAGGAAACACAAGAAACGTTCAGGTGGGTAGATTAACCAATTAAAAATAACACGTAACATAACCATACCATCATGTAAAACATAACAATCTCTTTAGCACATAAATTTTGATGAATCTGATAAATTCTTAAGTACCGTATTATTTTAATAAAATTTTATCACGATACACCGGCCAGTTATCTTACACGTTCCGATTTTAACCAACAATCGAAACTTATATGATAATCATATATCACCAATCACACCGATACCAGGAGGCTTACATTATTACCCCTATTTATCGTGGTGACATAAGCACGTTTAAAACAAAATTCATCCACTCATCTCCAGGGTCGAATGCCGGTGCGTGGGGTTGATAGACCCGCACCACGGACTACTCACCATCCGGCTTTTATCCCCGAAGTCTAGCCGTCTATCAAGACCTTTGGAAACCCGGATGCGGTCCACCTAACACGTACGGGACTGATAAGGTCCTCACCTAAAGTATGGCCACACTCCCGCCTACTCTCGAGTCTAAGAATAGGTTCATCAAAGACTCTTCGTACGCAACGGACGGTTTTATACGGTTAAGCAAATTTCTATTCTTCCATGTCATTACATACAACAATAGTAATAACATGCTTTCCCGCTTAATAAGCTTTCGAATTCAATTCTAAAAATGCCCACAAAAATATTTAGTTCCTTTTTAACAGATTATGTGCTAGCTCCATATTTCTATCTTAACAACTAAACAATAACAAAAATTACATTACATAACCTTTAAATTATACACAATTAAAATGAACCAAAAATCAAATAGTAATGCATTAACAAGATTATTGAGACGGTAATACTAAGATAGTCTTATGAGTCGCCTTTTTGTGAAATTTCCTTCTGACACCAAAATTAAAATGAACCACATCTAAAATGAATTTAGTCGATTAAAAATAAATATTATTTTCAACTCATAAAACGATCTTTATTATAATCGTCCCAACTAATAACTACAAGCAGCTAAGACGATCAATACTCAAAATAAGAATTATATACTCATTCCACCTTAATTAAGGTAAGATAACATATAAAATATATAGTATTCCGCAATAACTAATACCCTAAAAACTTCACCAAAAGTTTTTCCCAAATTATTTTAAGTGTCTCGGCTATCATCACCCGATTAGTATCAACCATCTTTTAAGTGTACTAATGATTTTATCTTAGTAGATCAACTATGACATGGATGTTTACCTCCTACTAATATGTTTTTAGACTTTATAATTTAATTAATAAAGCATGACTTCTATTAATCAAATAAAGTTGAAATTTAGATCAAACCCATCTTTATTCCTACATCCTACGGACCTCAACCAAAACCCACAAAATTGTATTCAACCTCAACTCCTTAATTGCACAATTAACACATGCAACCCATTTACTCAACCAATTTAATTCATATGTAAAATAATTTACCCACCCTTTTAAAAGGGTTTTGATAATCTTGATAATACTCGATATTCAGACGATTCCAAGGATTCCGGTGAGTCGAAAGACTTCCCCCCGCGTCTTCTCCTTCTTGGCAGATCAACACCCAATAACAACAAAATTAAAGATTTGCAATTACATCATTAAAAATCTTAATAAATTCATTTTAAAATAAATTTTTGATTATAATTTGTATTAAGATAAGATCTAGTAAAAGAACTTGACATGCATATAAATTAAAGTAATTTAAAAATCAGAAAATTTGAACTAGTAAGGAAATAATAATAGTACCTTTAATTAATTAAGGGATGAAGAAATAAGATGAGAATTGAGAACGAGACTCAATTCAAATAGTACATCCAGAAACTTAATATAGTTTTGATGAAATGGAGGTATGTTATTATTGTTTTATTCTTGGTCTCACATGAAACAAAGCAAATGAAGGTGAAGGGGAAAAATATGGTTTGTAAACTTGGTAAAATGAACCAGGGACTAGAAAGAAGGAATTTGGAGAGGTGAGATTGAGTGAATAAATCATGGGACAAATTTTTAAGAAAATAATAAGGGATGACACGAGATGGAGTACGTGTATCAACCCCAGATTTTCGGTTTTGTACATCGTCTCATAATCAACTCGGTTTTAAAATTATAAAATACCTTAAATAATTTGAATTCCGTGAATTTTTAAGATAAAATAAAAATAAAAATATGTCTATTATTTGAAATAGGGCCTGTTTAGTTTTATATAATCCACCACGATAGAACATAAAATGAGAAGAAATTAAAAAGGATTGTAAAATTACGGGATGTTACAAACAGTATGTCTATCTGTATAGTTCTTTGATAAAAGAACGTGTAACACGACAGTGTTTTTTCGATATGATCTGTTTTCGGTTAAATGGATTTGTATGAATTCATACTGGCAACATTTAAAGTATATGTTGTTCAGGGAAAATGATGTAAATATCTATAGGTTTGATAGTAATCGTGCATGATGCTTTTTCAGGATAAGTACCAAAGGAATGATATTTGTTGGAGCGTTCATAGTTGTCCTTATTCGAAAATGACATACCGTGTAATCGTAATATGACAACCAAATAAATTTTAATATAGTCATCCTGTTTGTCGTTGATACACTTAACTGCACATTGTCCGCAACGTATGTTCGTTATTTATGTAATGTTTCGTAATTTTGTTCCTATAAGATAGATGTTTTAAAGTTTGGCAAATGTAGCTACTTTATACCGCAAAAATGGAAAGCAAAGATTACAACGTGAAATATTATATTTAGTGAATTATAAATTATCAATATCTATAATAGACTACGATGAATGATAACGTAATAATGACAAATAAATAACAACATATTCAAATTGTTCTTTATTTACATCTTTAGGTCTTTTACAAAGAGTATCAGAAGTAGTTTACTAAAAATAAGATTGTCGTACACTTGTACGAGCTTATTATGAAAAGTGTTTCGGATTCTTTATTTTACAAAAAAAAAAGTGGTTCCTGGACAATTGTAGCAAATAGAAATGTTGCAAATAACTTTCTTGAGCTAGACATTTACTTATCTAATCTGCCGAGGGTTGAAACGTATTTGTGTAATCGTATCACCTTTCTTGTATGACAACATCTTTATAACAAATTCTTTCTCCTTTACTCTAGTACTGATATGCGTTCCGAAAATAAGGAGATAATAATCGTTAAATGCTATTCTGTATAAAATAGTAAGGTGTAATTACGTATTAGTAATATGGATAAAGCGAAAATTGCGAAATACCTATGGTGTTAGAGTTGCAAGCTGATCGGTTGTTCTCTGCAGAACTTTTTCTGCTAACGAGTCAAACAATGTGATGCAACATTAAAAAATTCATAAAAGAAAAGGAAAACATGACATAATAAGTATGAAAAGTATGTATATTAACGTAAATGTACGCTAAAAAAAGAACCTTGTTAATGTACATATTTAGGTCTATTTTGCATTTCTTAGTATTTCGTAACATACAATATTTCTAGTACGTCTCCAACTGTCACTCGTAGTACAATGCGGAAGGATAGCAACCGTTACGTCGGAGCTTTGTGTTGCTCTGGATAATGCAACATATAATCGATCATGCGAGAAGACAGGACGCGGCAAGTATGTGCCAACTCTATTAAGTGTTTGTCCTTGTGCATTGTTAATAGTCATCGCAAAACTTAATTTAATTGAGAACTGTTTTCTTCTGAAGTTGAATGGTAATTTGTCGGCCGACGACAGTTGAAGTGGAATTCTAGGTATGAAAACTCTTTCTCCATTGTGATGACCCACATTAATTTCAGCATCAATAACATTTCTATCAAAGGCTTTGGAGATTAGCCGTGTATCGTTACGAAGGCTAGACGTTAGATCAATTTTTCTTAACAAAATAACATGACTGTTTATTTTCAGGATCAATTGATGTGGTCGAAGACCGCTAGGCTGAAGTGTATTAAGAAATTCAATTGGATAATGCTCCGTCGCTACATCTGCGGCTTCGTCAAAGCTTCTGTAGATAAATGACACACCTTCTTGACGGGATACTAATATGGAATTTATTATTTGCGTGTCATCATTTTTGGCGTCAATATCGCTTTTTGGTTGTTAGAGTCGGAGTTCCATAAATTAGCGACAGATCTAGATAAATTGCCTCAATGAGTTGATCAATTAGGATTGGCTCATGTATTCCATATACAACAATTGGTCTTGGTAATTTAATATCTTTTCCATTTTCATAAGGATGGACACCATCACCAACACGTAAAACAAATTCCCTAAAAGCAGGATCACACATAGCCCTCATATTTATATTCAAATGTATTCTCTCAAGCTGTGACCATAGTAGAGACATGACAAAACTTGAGTTAATTACTTGTTGTGCTGAACCTTTGGGTATAACGGGTAAAACCTGTCAAAAATCTCCCCCAAATACAACTATTTTGCCACCAAACAACATGTTACTTGAGCAAACGTCACGCAGAGTGCTTTCAAAGTATTCAATTGACTGTGGTTTTGCCATGGGTGCTTCATCCCAAATGATTAACCTACATGCACGAATGAGTTCTGCTAAAGAACTTTGTTTAGAAATTTGAGAAGTCTGGTTTTGGTCAATATTAAGAGGAATTTAGAAGCGAGATTTTGCCGTTCTGCCACCTGCGAGATTGGATGCTGCAATACTAGCACTTGCAACCGCAAGACAGATAATTCCTTTGACTCACAGATTTTCAAGCAATGTGGTGTACAAGAATGTTTTTCCTGTACCTCCTGGTATGTCTAGGAAAAAGAACCTCTCGCGTGCTCTATAACCCTTTTGTAATTTGTATCGTAAGCATAACGTTGCTCATTATTTAACATGTTTACACCATCAATTTATTTAGAATCTATTGGAATGTTAAGCTCTTCCTCAATTTCTTTTGTCTTTGATGTCTTAAAATGAATGTTGTCAAGTCTCAGATCACTAAAATCAAAAGCACTGAGACTCTTACCCATAGATTCAAGTATGCAACAAATGTTTTTAAGAGTAATTTGTAATACCTTATGCCTTTGTGAAGGAAAAGCATATGCATAGTCCTCTGATAGTGCAATATAAAACTTATCTCACAAGAATCTAGGATATAGCGGCTGGCAGTAAATAAGCAAAGTTGCAAATAATCTGCGGAGTGCAGCTGGCATTTGATATCAAAAGCTTCATATCAACACTGTTCAATAGAGTGTTTGAGAAAAGAAGACGTAAATAGATCCGTTCTCCTTTAGAGGGACTCGCGTATACCAACCGGTCTAAGGCAAATCCTTTTTCTCTAGGCGTCCAAAATTTGTCGTTTTTTCTATTATGCGAAACATAATGTTCTGGAAGTTGACTGTATAACTGATAAGCATTTAATTAGTTACATATTTCCTCTCATTTTCGCCCCCATTTTGGTCCGTTTACACGGATATGCGTGTCTTTAATTGCATTTTGCTTCCCGATTTCCCGTGCTATGAATGTCGATCTCGATTTGCAGGAATTAAGGCGGAAATGAAGAAATCGGAGCATAAAGGCCTTGCATGAGTTGAGATTCGGAAATGAGAAGAAGAAATGAGGAGAGGGAGCCTTCAGGTGGCGCAGGCTGGTCCTCCGACCGGCTGCCGGCCACCCGGCTCAGACCACAACCCCCACAAAGAAAGGAAAAAAAGAGGGAGAAGAAATAGGCCAGGTAGCGCCGGCCGGGCACCCGGCCGCCGACCTACCACCCGGCTCGCGCAACATCAGACAACATTCGAGAATTTAAAAGTGCTCCAGGCCGGTCGGTGGCCGGCGGCCGGGCACCCGGCTTGGACTCACATATCTTATACTTAGAATATTTTTTGGAGAAGAGAAGAAGGACGAGTCTGATGTGCTCCAGGCCGGTCAGAGGGCCGGCGGCCGGCCAACCGGCCGGGAACACAACACCGCATTTTCGCCCCTCTTCTATTTTCTTTCTTAATTTTGAGATACCTCTATATATCCTCCCCCTAATTTTTGTAAGCAGCTTTTTATCAACTCTTAGCACAAAACCCTAGAAATTTTGTAATCTCTAATACTCACTAATTACTCTCCTAATCGTTCCTTAATTAAGTTTAATTTCTCAATTCAAGTTAGTAGATCTAGTCTCTCCTAGTAGAACTATCATAGTCTTGGGTTTGTATTGAAGATTTTGGGTGAAGACATTCTCCCTATTCATTAATACAAGTATTGTTGGTATAAATTTCTCATCTTTTAGTTGTTTATGCAATTTATTTCATTTCAAGTTAATTATTTGTCATTTGATTGTTAGAATTATTCATTTCCAAAGCATGATGTTCATTTCCTTATTCTTAGTGTTTAGTTGTTTGATTTCCTTCAACATGAGTGAGTAGTCTCCCTCTAGGGTTTAGGGGGAGCCTAAGGGAGGATTATGTGGGATAATTGGTTGAATGATTAGTAGGCTTATGGTGATAATTAGAGTATTACCCATATGCACACTAGGTGTTTGATGAATTGTGTAAACGAAAGTTGCACACTACTTTATCAAGTATTGTTTGATTATCTCTTAAGAGACGGTGGTAGAGATGATTAGACTAGTGTTTATATGAGTAATTTGAGACAAATGCGATAGCTTTGTTGAAAATTATTAATTGTTGAGACATTAGCAATTAGTTCTACTCAAACTTATTACCCACTTGCTAATTACTTGACTAACCCATTGATCCCCCTAAGGTGACCCCTTTACCTTAGTTTTCCATAATTTGTTTTTACCATATCATTTTAGCAATTTCTTGCATTTAGTAGTTCATAGTTAATCTTCTCATCCAACTCTTGTTAGGCTAGAATAGGATTCATTCAAGCTTGTAGTTGACCCCTCCATCCTCGTGGATTCGACCCCTTTATACTACTTATATCGGGTTTATTTTTGATGTGTGAATTGACGACAAATCTTACTCATCAAATGGCGCCGTTGCCGGGGATGGCGTAAGGAAACTCATAGTTTGTTTTGTGTCTTAGATTTAGTCAAGTTACTTATCGTTGTTTTTGTTGGTGTTTAGTTGTTTGATTATTTGTAGAGTGCCTTGCATTATTGTCTTTCCCTAGTGTGCCCAAAAACACACTAGGAGTCTAACTTGTTTTTGAGTTGCTTTTGAGTGCATGCCTAGGGGTGAAGGGTTGTTCTTGAGCCATCCGGAGCCCGAAAGGTTGTTTAGGACTCTACGAGCTAATATACTTGCTCGAGTAAGGAATTCAACAACGGTTAGCCGTCAACAAGCCAGTACTTCTACCGCTTCTACATCCACTCCAACAACCGATCACCCACAAAACGACACCATTGAACCCACATTCGAAAACCCCTTCTACAATACCATACAAAACACACCACCAAATTCACCACCTACAACACCTCAACAACAAAATCAACCACAAATGACTACTTTACGTGACCGTAACCGACCCGATCATGATGATACCCAATCTCCAATCAATTTCGGTGTCTTGGCCCCAAATAACTTCGAGATACACCCGACTCAAATGAGTTCGATTGAGCGGGATAGCTTTGGAGGCCTTCCCGATGAGGATGCTCATGCCCACTTGAGGAAGTTCAAGAGTAGAGTAGCAATCATGAAGAGAAATGGCGTGCCCGAGGAAACCCTTTGTCTAATGTTGTTCCCATTTTCTCTCAAAGACCAGGCGGAGAGGTGGTTGAATAACCATGATCCAAACACTTTTACTACTAGGGATGCCTTAGCTAAGGAATTTCTAAGCAAGTACTACCCCGCCTCAAAAACGGCAATGCTAAGGAATGAGATAACAACCTTCCAACAAGAGGATGGAGAATCCTTGGGAGAATCATGGGATCGATTCATTGATCTACTTGCCCGTTGCCCTCATCATGGCATAGCGGATTGGTATGTCACTCAAACATTCTTTCAAACTCTTCTCCCTCAAACCAAGGCTATGGTGAATGCTTCCGCGGGGGGAAGTTTCGATCATTTGAATGATCAACAAGGGGCGGCATTGATTAAAAAAATGGTTGAGTCGGAATCTAGCTATGGAACTAGAGGAAATAGCTTGAGGAGGAGTTCTAAATACCCAAGTGAGAACTTTTCAAATGCAGATACCAATGCCAAGATTGATTTGCTCACACAAACTTTTACTAAGGGTTTTGCCGAGCTTCAAAAGGCTCACAATCACAATCAAGGCCATCATGTGAATGAAGCTAGTGGGTCTTATGCACCTCCTATGGTGGAAGCTTATCAAACCCCTACTTGTGAAATTTGCAATGGGTATGGACACACCTTTGAAGTTTGTGGGAATAATGTATCATATAACAATGAAGGAGGAAATGACTATCAACATGTGAATGCATTTCAAGGGGTCAACAACAACCCACGACCCTCAAGGCCTCCCTTCCAAAGTCAAGGTGCTTACAATCCAAACTCCAACTTCTATCATCCGGGTTCGAAAAATCACCCAAATATGAGCTACAAAAGCCAAAATGTGTTAAACCCTCAACACTCACAAGCTCAAACTTCCAACCCTCCGGGTTTTTCCCAACCTAGAGGCGGAGGTCAATTTTCAAGAGGAAACTACAATAACCAATTCAACAACTCACAACAAGGCCAAGGATCCAACCAATTCCAAAACCAAAACTTCAATGATCAAGGTTACAATACCCATGGTAACTTTCAAAACCAAGGTAATTTGAATCAAGGTCAAGGGAATTGGAACCAAAACCAAGGGGACCCAAACTTCAACAACCAAGACCAAGGTAATTTTTACCAAGGCAACCAAAACAATCAAGCAAGTCAAGGGGTCCCCGATCAATCTTTTCAAGGCCAAGGGTCAAATTTCAACCATAACAATCAATGACCAAATTTCAATGGTCAAGGTTCAAGGGGACAACAAGGAAATGTTAATAACAACCAACAAGGAAATTTTAACAACCAAAGGAACAACAATCAAGGTTCAAGTAGTCGGAATGACTATGGATTTGCACTCCCTTTAACCAACCAACCTCACCAAGAGAATGAGCCTTCCATGAGTGATGTTTTGCAACTAGTCAAGAACTTGGAAATTCAAAACAACTTGGCCTTGCAAAATGTCACTAGTGCTCACAAGAAAGAGGTGAGGGAATTTGAATCAAGGTTGGCTTCTCAAGCTTTGAACAATCCTCAAAGGCCTCCGGGAGGTCTTCTTGCTCAAGGGAAAAGCTCCAAGGATGCTTCCTCAAGTCACCAAGCATGTGCGGTGACTTTAAGGAGTGGACTTGTGCTCGATAACCCCTACATGGACATGATGAATGATGAAATTCCAAATGAAGAGGATGTTGAGGAGGGTGAAGAAATCAAAGAGCCCTTTTTGACTCCCACCTTGGAGTTTAAAAATGATGACAAGGAAAAGAGTAAGGTTGATGGAAGTTCAAGCCTTGACAATCAACCAAAGGATGGGGAAGATGGGTATGTTGAAAGTATGCTTTATGAGGAGGAGATGATCAAGGATGCCGATGATGAAGGAGTAGAGGTGCAACCAATAGCAAAAGCTAAGGTAACCAAGAAAACTCCCATTCCAAAGGTATCTTCCGACTCTTCACTTGTTGTTTCCGATATCCCATACCCTTCTAGAGCATTAAAGACAAAGGAAAACTTCAAGTTCACCCAATTTCGGAAAATGCTTGAGGGACTTGAAGTGACCTTGCCTTTCACCGAGGTCATATTAAACATGCCCACTTACTCAAAATTTCTTAAAGACATCTTGACTCACAAGAGGACTTTGGGTACCCAAGATGTTATGGTTATGGAGGCGGAGTGTAGTGCTCTCCTCATAAATCCTAACTCTTTCAAAATGCCCAAAAAGCTTGGGGACCCCGGAAGTTTCTCAATCCCTTGTGTAGTAGGGGGTGTCATAATTTCAAGGGCATTGTGTGACAATGGTGCAAGTGTGAGTGTCATTCCTTTAACTATTGCAAAAAGAATTGGGCTTGATAGTCTAACCCACACTTCTATGACTCTCCAACTAGCGGATAGGTCCGTTAAGCAACCTTTGGGTGTGCTTGAGGACGTACCCGTTAAGGTTGGTAAATTTTTGATTCCCACGGATTTCGTTGTCCTAGATATCCCGGAGGATAGCCACACTCCCATTATCCTCGGTAGGCCCTTTTTGGCTACCGGAGGAGTCCTCATTGATGTGAGGGAAGAGCGGCTAACCTTTAGGGTGGGGAACAAAACCCTTGAATTTAATCTTCCTCATTTAGTGAAGGGACCAATGTTTCACAAAGCTTGCTCCATAAAAGTCATAGAAAAAGTGGTTGAAAAGATGCATGAAGAAAAGAAACGTGAAGAAGAAACTCTACAAGTGGCACTCCATGATGAGGAAATGGGAGATGACCATAAGATAGATGATGAGCTCTTGAAGAAGGTGGAGGGCCTTCTCCCTCCAAAGGTACAACTAAAGCCCTTACCTCCCTCACTTAAGTACTCCTTTTTAGGTGAGGGAGAGACTTATCCCGTTATTATCAATGCTAATTTAAGTGAGTGCCAAGAATTTGAATTATTGAAAGTCTTGAAAACTCATAGGGGCTCACTTGGATATACCATTGACGATATCAAAGGCTTAAGTTCTAATCTTTGCATGCATAGAATAGTCTTGGAGGAGGGTAGTAAACCTAAGGTGGACGGGCTACGTAGGTTGAACCCTAAGATGGTGGAGGTGGTGAAAAATGAGGTCATGAAGTTGCTTGAGGCCGGGATTATCTACCAAATAACCGATAGTTCATGGGTGAGTCCTGTGCATGTAGTGCCCAAGAAAGGAGGGGTAACTATGGTGGAACAAGAGGATGGGACTCTCCTCGCTTCTAGGCCCGTGACCGGGTGGCGGATGTGCATTGATTATCGCAAATTAAATGCCGCCACCCTCAAAGACCACTACCCCATTCCCTTTATAGACCGAATGCTTGAAAGATTAGCCGGGCATTCTTTCTACTCGTTTCTTGATGGTTATTCCGGGTTTTTCCAAATACCCATACACCCGGAAGACCAAGAAAAGACCACTTTCACTTGTCCTATTGGAGTTTATGCTTATAAGAGGATGCCCTTTGGGCTTTGTAATGCTTCGGGGACATTTCAAAGATGCATGACGGCGATTTTTGCCGATTTTATTGAAAAGAGTATGGAGGTCTTCATGGACGATTTTAGTGTCCATTGAGACTCATTTGATTTTGGTTTATTGAACTTGCCTAATGTCTTGAAAAGATGTGAGGAGCAGAACCTCGTCCTAAATTGGGAGAAATGCCACTTTATGGTGGAGGAGGGGGTTGTGCTTGGTCACATCGTGTCTAAGAGAGGGATAGAAGTTGATAAGGCTAAGGTTTCGGTGATAGAAAACTTGTCACCCCCTACAAATGTGAAGGGAGTGAGGAGCTTTCTAGGCCATGCGGGCTTTTACCGACGTTTCATCAAAGATTTTTCTAAAATTACCAAGCCTTTGACTTCTCTTCTTCTCAAGGACACCCCATTTGTATTTGATGAATCTTGCTTGAGTGCTTTTTGTAGGTTGAAAGAGGCCCTTTTGACGGCTCCCATAATCCGCTCACCGGATTGGATCCTTCCCTTTGAAGTTATGTGTGACGCCTCCGATTATGCGGTTGGGGCGGTACTTGGGCAAGTCGTGGACAAGAGGCATCATGTCATCTACTACACAAGCAAGACTCTAGATCAAACTCAAGTTAATTACTCGACAAATGAGAAAGAAATGTTGGCCATTGTTCATGCCGTGGAGAAGTTTCGGCAATACTTCGTTGGTTCTAAGGTATTTGTTTACTCGGATCACTCCGCCTTGAGACAATTGTTGGTGAAAAAATATGCAAATCCAAGGCTCTTGAGGTGGGTTCTACTACTTCAAGAGTTCGACTTGGAGATTAGAGACAAGGCGGGGTCAGAAAATGTTGTTGCCGACCACTTATCTAGGTTGACTACCGGAGACCATGGGTTGAAGGATGAGAGTGGCCCGATCAATGAGTGGCTAAGAGAAGATAGTTTGATGATGATTGGTGCAAAATCACCATGGTTTGCGGACTTGGCAAATTTTACCGTGAGTGGGTTCATTCCGGAGGAGCTAGATGTTAGAGCTAGAAGGAAATTGAAGCATGATTCAAAACGCTACTTTTGGAATGACCCACATCCTTTTCGCAAGTGTGGTGATGACATGTTTAGAAGATGTGTTCCGAGGGAAGAGGGAATGGAAATAGTGGATAGGATTCACAATTCGGCCTATGGGGGCCACCTTGGTACATCTCGCACCATTGCAAAGGTGTTACAAGGTGGTTTCTTTTTGGCCATCGATGTTTAAAGATATCCATTATTTTGTCAAATCTTGTGATAGATGTCAAAGAACGGGGAACATAAGCCAAAGAAATGAGATGCCCCTTAACAATATTCTTGAGATTGAGCTTTTCGATTGTTGGGGAGTTGACTTCATGGGGCCATTCCCAAACTCTTGTGGGAATGAGTACATTTTAGTTGCGGTGGACTATGTGTCCAAGTGGATCGAGGTCGTGGCTACCCCAACAAACGATGCTAAAGTTGTTATCAAGCTTTTCAAGAATACTATTTTTCCGAGATTTGGGACCCCGAGAGTGGTGATTAGTGACGGGGGTTCACACTTTAGGAAGAGCACTTTCAAGATCTTGCTCTCTTCTCATGGTGTCACTCACAAGACCGCTCTTGCCTACCACCCTCAAACAAGTGGGCAAATAGAGGTTTCAAACCGTCAAATTAAAGCCGTCTTGGAGAAGACCACAAGCAAAAGTCGAAAGGATTGGTCCCAAAAGCTCCCCGATGTGCTATGGGCCCTTAGAACCGCCTTCAAAACTCCTCTTGGCACAACTCCTTACAAGCTTGTCTATGTCAAGGCTTGTCATTTGCCGATCGAGTTGGAGCATAAGGCGTGGTGGGCCTTAAAAGAGATAAACTTTGACATCGACATGGCCGGAGAGAGGCGTTTCCTCCAAATGAGTGAGCTCGAGGAGTTGAGACTTGATGCCTACGAAAGCTCGAAGATTTATAAAGAACAAACGAAGAAGTGGCATGACGCCAAGTTGGTGGATAAAGATATAAGTGTGGGTGATCAAGTCCTACTCTACAATTCTAAGGTCAAATTGTTTCCGGGAAAGCTAAGGTCAAGATGGTCGGGGCCCTTCAAGGTTATTGACATATCGCCTCATGTCGCATTCGAGATTTGGAGTGAAGAGGGTGGCAACTTCAAGGTGAATGGCCATAGAGTGAAGCGATACTATGATAGAGATGAGAAAGGCACAGTTGAAATACTCTTTCTTGGGGATCCCCTTCCCGTGGAAGAGTCTTGTTTGTAAGTTCTTATACTTTGATAGGTTTGGTGGAGTTCCTCAATAACCACCAATTTTTGTATATAGCATGCATTTTAGGAGTAGTTGTAAGGATTTTAGATTGCTTACTCGGGTATCTTGGTCTTTGGAAGAAGTCTTTGGTAGGATTGAAACAATGGTAGTCGGGTTAAGTTTGAAACCGTGTCGTTGGGAAGTGTTGATTGAGTCGAGGTTGTTGGTGACCTAGGAGAATAAGGCAAGGAGAATAAGGGAAGAGTGCTCCAGGCCAGGTACCCGGCAGCCGGTGCCCTGACCGGCCCAGAGCACTCCAGAAGCAAACTTTTGCACATTGCAGAATCGAAGAGCAGGTGTTCTAGGCCGGGCAGCCGGCGGCCGGTGTGCCGACCGGCCTGGAGCACATAATCATAGAAGACGTTGAATTTTGGAAATGTTGAGCTGTGTTCTAGGCCGGGCAGCCGGCGGCCGGTGTGCCGACCGGCCTGGAGCACATAATCACTGAAAAAATTGAAGTTGAAAATTTTGAACTGTGTTCCTGGCCGGGCACCCGGCGGCCGGTGAGCCGACCGGCTAGGAGCACCTGATCATTGAAAAAATTCGAGGGCCAAAAACCCAAAAATTTTCCCCTTGTGTTCCAGGCCGGGCACCCGGCGGCCGATGCCTAGCCCGGCCCAGAACACATCAGCCGCATTTAACAACAAACGACCCCTATCTTTTTCATTCTTCTTCCTCTTTGATTTCTTCTTTGTTCTCCTTCTTCCTTCAATTAAACACACATAAACTCCACAAAAATCACCACAAACTCCACTACATCTCCACTAAACCTCACTATAAACCCTTTACACTCCACAAAATCTTCCCACAAATCAAAACCCTCAATTTTTTCCAAATTTTCCCTAATTTGAATTGATTCTTACTCAAATTCACCATGGCTCAACAACAACCTAGAAAGAGGACTAGGGCTCAACTTGAGGCGGAATTAGAAGCAAGACTTCAACAAGTGACTGCGGGAATGGGTTTGGATGACGACTTTCCGGATGTTTTCTTCAATAGTGAGATTGCAAGAGGTAAGTTCCAATGTTTTAAACGCCGTCACCTTCCGCATTCCCGATTCATTTGTAGGAATTCTATGAGAAATTTTGGCCTTGATACCATGACCTTAGAACTCTTTAAAGTTTTAGGGTTGGGGGAGCTCTACGGCCAGCACTTTCGCACTTACCCCCGTCTTACATGGGAATTTTTGAGTACATTTAGTCATGATAAGGACCGTAATACTGGCATGGTCAAGTTTGTTACTTTCCAACTTCTTAATGTTGCTTTTACCATCTCTTTGGAGAAGTTTTGTAAGGTTTTGGGTGTCAAGTTTCACAAAACTTACAAGGTCCCGGAGGATTTTAACTTGAATGATGTGTGGACCGCAATTTCGGGGATGGGATTTGAGAAGGGGGCTAAGAAACCGGCAAATGCTTGCCACAATGCTCCTATTCGGATTTGGCATAGATTCATGGGTTGGACCTTGTTTGGGAGGGAAGAGTGTCACAACTTCCGGACCGATGAGCTCTCTATTTTAGCGGCTTACTTGTTTCAAAAGCCGAATAAATTTGGGGTAAACATTGGTCACCACGTCGCTCTTCATTTCCAGAAATTGTCTAATGATCCTTTTAGCCCTACCGGGATTCACATTGGGGGAGTTGTTACAAAGATAGCCAATGCTCTTTGCAAGAATGCATTTGATGAGAGGAAATTGAAGTGTTTGAAGGGGAGTTCTTTATTGACGGAGGAGTATATAACAACAAAGCTTGAGTAGGTTGTGAGGCGCGTTGAAGACGGGAAATTATATTGGAGGGTCCGAGGGAGCAACTCCATTCCCCTTCCAAACAGTGAGGCTATGAGAGTTGTTCCCGATAGTGAGCATTATCTCCTCCCCTTAGAGGAAGAGAATCCTCAAACAGAGAACCCTCAAGACCAATTAGCTCCCATCACCGCTTTTAGGCGAGATCCCACTACCCCCGTCACCACTTATAGGAGAGAACAACAAGGACCCACTCTTACTTCCTTGCCTTATGTGAACCCCTCCTTTTCCCATTTTCCTCATTCTTCCCAACCCGAGGCATCCTCTTCTACCACTCCTAGCTACCAAACCTTTAGATCCTTCTTTGATTAAGTTCATGGCCGATATGACTTTGGCCTCCGAGGCGGCGGCTAGGGATAGAGAGACGACAGCTAAGGAGAGAGAGGGGGAAGCTAGGGAGAGAGCATTTTTGTCCCAAAGGATGGATCGGATGTACTTATGACTTGGCACTTGGCCAATACCCTTCCTATGATAATTGGTGTAGGGAGGGGTATAGGGAGCCCACTGGCCCGCATCCATCTTATTTCATGTGGCCCGAGGGTGGGTATGATCAGGGTTCGAGGGTGTTTGGGGACTTCAATGTCCATCATGATTACTATTCTTCGTCGGTCTTTGCTCAACCGGCAGTTGATGATGAGGAGGCGGATCCCGAGACAGTGGCCCAAAATGCCGAGTGGTTCGATAGGATGGGTCCTAGGTTCGAGATTTTGGATGGTACCGGCTGAGGATTGGGAGCCGGGGGTGTAGATGAGTCTTTTGCAGCGGCCGGAAGCGGCCATATTGATGCTACATCCACTGATTTTAGTGGATTCTCCTGAGACGGGACACCCATGAGTATGATCCCTTAAATCCAAATCTTCATCATGTTTATATTTTTGTATGCATTTAGATACTTGTAATATATTCTAGTTTAGTTATCCATTTAGTTGCATTCATTTAGGCTTGCATTAGAATTTAATTTTGTAAATTATCGTCACATGTTAAGTCTTGCATCCATATAGTGTAGTTTGCATTGTATTTGTTTTGAGCATTTAGACTAGAATCATGCATTTGCATTTTATTCGAAAATACAAAAAAAATTGAAAACTTTCCAAAATACCAAAAACATGTTATTTGTTTTGAATTCACCCCTCACACCATGTAAATACCTAAGTGTGGGGAGGGAATTCCCAAAAAAGCGCCAAAAACTTGTTTTATTTTTCCCTCTTTTCATAATTGAGTCACTTACTCGAGGACGAGTAAGACTTAAGTGTGGGGAGGATTTTATTTCTTTTGTATATATCGTTGATTTAAAAAAAAAAAAAAAGTCGAAAAATGCCTAAAAATCGAAAAATTTGAAAATTTTCCAAAAAACTATGTTTAAATTAGTTTGTATATAGTTTATTTTGTATATATTGACGTGTGTTTTCTCTTATCTCCATCCATAGGTGCGTCCACATCATAAGAGGCACGAAAAAGGGAAAATGAAGACGCTTTGGTGAGATCTTTCCTATTCTCTTCTCCCCTATCTTCTTTTCTTCTTACTTGAGGACGGGATGTTGATGACGATGTTGTGAATTTTGTTGATTGGCGTGTGTGCCACTTGTGTGTTGTTAGGAGATAGCATTAGCTTGTGTGTCATATAGTCGGTTAGAGCATGTGCATTTAGGATGTATATATGCTAAAGTGCATCATGGCATGTAGTTGCATTTAGAAAAAATGATTTTATAATTGTCTTTTTGGGAAAACTTGTTGAATGTGCATAGTCCCTTTTAGCTACTTTTTCATTCATAAAGTGTTCATCTTAATCGTGGAATTTTCGACGCCCTGGGTTGTGCATTTCTAGTGAGTTTTGACCCGTCTACTAATGCCGAGTCACGAGTTTGCGCTTATTCCACCTCGACAACCTCAATTGATGTGAATATTTCGTTAGTTGAAAGAATTCTTAGGTGACCGTCTTGCTATGCAACCAACTGACGAGGCTTTTTAACGGTGTCGCTAATCCCGCTAATTAGCTACAATCAAATAACAATTTATAACTCCTAGACCAACATAAACTATCTCAAATAAGGTAGTAAAATGGTAAGAATAGGGTTGAACCCAAGAGAAGACGGTATTAGCTAAATTAAACTAATCTAGAGCCTTGCAAAATGCCAATAAACAAAACTAATTACTCTAATCACAAATTAAGGTACTAATTACCAATTAAGACACTAATTAAAACAAAGGTTTGAATTAATTACAAACTATGATATTCACAATGAGAAAACATGTAGGATAACATAGATGGGGGAATTTGGGTAAAAAGATGATTCAACTTGAAACATGAAATTTTAGTCTAGACACTTGAACAAACACCTTCTATGCAATTAATCAAATATGAGAGAAATACTTAGTGCAATTATCCCAAGTAGCACAACAATTAGCAAAGATGACCCCTTTATACCTCTCCTCTTACTACCTCCTAAGAAATAGTCAACATGGATTAAACCACCCAAGATTGACCCTTTACAACTTAACCAACACTTATTTAAACATAAGCACAAGCAAAGGAGTAAGCTTTAAGTATTAAACCAAAGGATTAAGCTAGAATCATGCAATTCAACACTAAACCATGTAAAAATCACACAACATATAATTTATCACCCAAAAGACTCTAACTTTAAACCAAAGTTGAAGTCTTTCAAGTTTACTTCACACATTCAAGTATAGGTTGACAATTCCTACCAAGAACAAGCATTCATTAAGCAAATAAAATGTCAAGCTAGTCAAACCAAACATTCATCCACTCAATATAAAAGATTAACACAAACAAATTATATTAAATAAGGAAAAAGAGGATTAGAGAGTCATACAATGCTAAAGGTGTGAACTTGTTCAAATTACACCAAGTAATGAAAAGATTAGCTACCCATAATCTAAATATTACAACCCTTGTTGAAGTTCAAACACAT
The DNA here is from genome assembly GCA_022085475.1 of Heliosperma pusillum. NCBI lineage: Eukaryota > Viridiplantae > Streptophyta > Magnoliopsida > Caryophyllales > Caryophyllaceae > Heliosperma > Heliosperma pusillum. Next base: position 24,710 of record JAIUZE010001254.1, on the reverse strand, counting down.
TACAAAAGCCAAAATGAAGAACAAACTAGAGAGAATTCTAAGGAAAATGTGTTGTTTAATGTAGTATCCAAAGTTGTTTTTTTCTCTCTCTTCAGTTTTCTTCTTATATACCCTTGGTCCGCAAACCTAGGGGCCTTGAAAGGTGGGCTTTCAAAAGACAAGACGGAGAAATGAAGAACATCGTGCTGAGACTTGGACGCTGGCAGGACGCTGCCAGCGTCGTGGTGACGCTGGTAGCGTCCCCTGACGCTGGCAGCGTTTCGTGCTGCCACTCTTCCCTTTGCTTTTCCTTCTTGACTTTCGTTGACCCTTGGATTTTTGGCCCCGCCTTGACTTCCATTGAACCATTGGGTTTGATCTTCTTGCCTTGATGATTCACTTCTAGCCCACTCCAATTTCCGGGGTTTGGGTCTCGGGTTTCGGGTTTGACTTTCGTTGACTTCCGGGTTTGACTCTCAAAAATGACTAAAATTACTAAATAACAACATTATTACAAAAACTAAGGTTAACATAAAACAACGCTAATGACCCGTAAAAAGTAAAACAAATGACCCTAATAAGTACTACTAGACACAACACAATTTGGTGTTGTCAAATACCCCCACACTTGGACTTTTACTCGTCCCGAGTAAAACTCGAGATTAGCAAGACAAACACGAGTCCAAACATAGCATGTGAAGGTAATGACCTCTCTTCCCTCACCACTACCTTCTTATATCTCCCTCAAAACACAACCACCTATTAAAACAAAAAATGACTCAAGGTTGTTATAACACTCTTCCCTTACCACTTCCTACTTATAACTCCCTCTAAACAAGACTCGACACACCACCAATTCCGACTCATTTCAACTCAACTCCTCCCTTCTTATGGCTCCCAAGAATGTAGTATGACCATCTTTGCCTTATCCCAAGGTATAGTGAGATGGCCCTCATCACCAAACTCCATGCAACTCCACTTCTTATGCCACCCCCTTATTACTCCACTAGTGTACAACATGGTTACTTGGTTGGCCCCAAACTACACAATTTGCACAACCAAGCAACCACCAAGAGAAATCCACCAATTTGGAATCAAATTTGTGACTCAAAATAAAAATAAAAGAAGTCCTAAACTAGCCTCCTTCCAAATTCCTCCTTATAACTCCCTTCTTATGCCTCCAAAATCCTCATCATAGAAAGTATTATGCTCAAATTTTTTTTTTTTTTTTTCATTTTTTTCATTTTTTTTCTTGAAAATCCCTCATTTTGTCTAAGGTGCCCTTTCGGGTTTTCACCTTAGCTTTTCCTTTCCTCTCATTGGTGGCTCGCAACTCGATTTTTCATTTTGCCCGGAATGCCCTTTCGGGTTTTCATTCCGTCCTCGGCCACCTTCCAAATTTTTGCCTAGGTGCCCACCCTTGTGGGTTTTCACCTAGCCGGAATCTTCAATTTTTTTTTCTTTTTTTTTTCTCTTTCTTTTTCCTCAAAATAAAAACAAAACAAAATACAATGCATCAAAACCAAAATAACTATATACAATCTTCTCCCCCACACTTAGAACATACAATGTCCTCATTGTAGGGGAAAAAACGGGGTACCTCATCAATTGTTGAAATGAGAAGAACCCAAGGCACCTCCTCGGTTTCTCCTCCTCTCCCTTTCTTCTCTAACCCTTCTTCTTCGTTCTAGGCCTTCATCAAGGACCTCTTGTGTGTAAGGAGTGGGGTAGCCCGGGTTTTGTTGGATGGACATGCCAAAGCGTGAGCTAGCCAAGCCATAAACATCTTCTTGTGTCACCGCATCTTCATAAGAATCTTGAAGATAAGTGTGGTGGCGCTCATCTTGAGCTTGGAAATGGCTTGTGGCTTGCTCCGTCCAAGCATTTTGGGTTGTCCACATTTCATTTTGCTCTTGCCACCTTTTGTCTTGTTGTTCTCTCCAAAGGTGGGCTTCCTCTTGCCGTGCTACCATGCTCCTCCATTCCTCTTGTTGAGCCCTCTCGGCCTCCGCTCTCAACCTCTCTCTTTCCTCCACTACATTGTGCCAATCATCTAGGGTCTCTAGCCTACCTCCTTGTCGTTGTTGCCAAGTGTAAGAATCGTCCATCCTTCCACTGATGTGTTTTAAGACATCGTTGATGCTAGCAAAGTAGGAGGCCATTTGTTGTTGCCATGGCTCCATGGGGATGCTAGAACGAGTCTCCGCATCAAACATAGGGGTGTCGGTGTCTTGGTGGCTTTGGTAAGATGATTGGGAATGGAATGGTGTTGTTGTTGTTGTTGTTGTTGTTGTTGTTGTTGTTGTTGTTGTTGTTGTTGTTGTTGTTGTTGTTGTTGTTGTTGTTGTTGTTGTTGTTGTTGTTGTTGTTGTTGTTGTTGTTGTTGTTGTTGTTGTTGTTGTTGTTGTTGTTGTTGTTGTTGTTGTTGTTGTTGTTGTTGTTGTTGTTGTTGTTGTTGTTGTTGTTGTTGTTGTTTTGTTGTTGTTGTTGTTGTTGTTGTTGTTGTTGTTGTTGTTGTTGTTGTTGTTGTTGTTGTTGTTGTTGTTGTTGTAAATGTGGGTTTTGGAAAGGTCCTTGCTCAATTGCGAGGATCTCGATCTCCTCGCTCATTTCCCTCACCTCCCTCTCTCCTTACCCTCCATCTTGGCCTCAAAGGCACTTCCTCTACCTCCGCCTCCTCACTACTCACCCCTAAACTCTCTTCCCTAGGACACAAAAAATCCCACGCTGCGGGCCCCCTAGGTAAGGGGTTGTTTGGAGGTCGAGGCATCTTCATGTAACTAAGCCCGTCACTCCCTAACCAAAACCCTTTCAAGGGTTGCTCTCGGCTAATTTTAAACATATGAACCTCCTCGAGCCCAAATTGGTTGTATCTCGTCAAACCCTTACAAATGTTTACCTCTTGCTCCTCACCAATGTCCCCCTCATAGTGCCTCACCAAGAATGTAATCACCCCCCAAGATGGATGCTTGCTTTGGTAGATTTTTGTCGGTGTTTAATGCAAGCCCTCAAAAACAAATCTGCCCAATCCGGTACCCCTACCCCCTCCGGGAGCATAGTCCAAAAACATAACCGGATGTTCTCCGGTACTTTAGCGGGCTCTCCCGCGGAGTTAAAGATGGTGGTAAGGAATCTTGTGATTAGGCGGAGTACGGGGTGGGTGATGGTGGAAAGTTTGGCATCCTTAGATGCGGCGTTGCAATTTGTAATGCTACTCCACATCATGTGCATTTTTCCCTTGGGGCATCTAATTTCTTCGGGTTCTTTGGTGATCTTAAGGATTTGACGGATTTCGGAGATGGGGGCATTATGCCAAGTTTGGTTTAGACGGAAACGGTAGGCTTTTTCCTCACCCTCGGGAACGTCCAACTCGGACAAGGTTGCTAGAAACTCGTACGCGAAACTCCTATAGGTGTGATCCCAAGAGTCCGGTTCGAGATAAGCTTCTAGCCCTACTTTAGCTAGCAAATGCCTTGTGAAGTCGAACATGCCCAAGGCATGGAGGGTGTTTGGGCAAAAGAATTTTGTAGCTACGAGTGGTTGTTGTCGGGGTGTGGTTAGTTTGTCCCATATTCTCTTATATTGAGCACTCAACCTCTCATAGCCCATGAACACCGCTTTCACCTCGGTGTCGGGCTCACTCACCGCGACCCTCTTATTCTTTCCTTTGCCAAACAATTTGGAGATTTTGGGTGCCATTTTTCTGCAAAATTCAACAACAAAACAATACAACAAGCAACAAGCAATCACTCAAGAAATTTTTCACTCAAGCAATTCAACAAACACTTGGTGTGCAACAATTTCAACACCTCAAAAACTTAGTGTTTGTTGAATTTCTATGCCGCACTCAGAAAAATTTGTCCAATCCTAACTACACAATCAATCAAGGGCAAGGGGAAACTCAAACTAAGACTAATTCAAGCCTAATTTCGAGCAAAAACTTAAAGAATAATGGAAAAGTTGAGTTTGAGGTTATACCTTTTCGATTCCACAAAACTCAAGCTCCTTGATGATTAGAAAAGGTAGGGAATCCGTTAAAAACCCTTTAAAAACCCAACAAAGTTCCTGAAAATCGAATTTGAGGAAAAAATTTCTAGGTTTTCAAAGAGGGATTTTCTGAGATTGTGAGTGATTGAGGTTGATTTTGGGGTGATTGAAGGTAGAATAATGATTAGGATGAAGAATTTGATTGATTTTGATGAAGGTTTGTGAAGATTTGAGGGAGAAAGATGAAGTTTTGAGGGATTGGAGGTTGGTTTGGGGTCTTTTTCGTGAAGGATGAAGGATGAAGGCTTATGTTGATTTTTGGATGAACTCGTGCAAAAAGGAAATCAAAAGCTGGACGCTGCCAGCGTCCTGCACTGCCGAATGTTCTCCCTTTTGCACTTAGCCAAATTTTGGCTAAGTGTTCCAAACACCTCTATACTTGCATTTTCACTCCAATGGCCCATGATAACCTCCAATATTCAAATTTCATCGATTCCCGAACTTTTTATCCATGGCACGCATCCCGAGGCGGCCGAAAACTTGCAAAACTTCACAAAACCGTTAGTAACTTCAAAAAAAAAAAATTTTTGATTGATGCAATGTCTAACTAATTAAAAACAACTCAAATGCTAAGAATTAACAATGAAACTTCAAAGAAATATTCACAAGGATAGAGTATGTACACGGTTTGCCGTTTATTTAGAGTCGATGGCTCGACTTAGTGACTCCAAGCTTTTCAATTTTCATAAACGGGGTCTTCAAGCAAGACCTCTTCTTCCCCCTCCCGGGCACATCCTTGGAAGTAGTGTTTGAGACGGTGGCCATTCACCTTGAGTAGCTTTCCATCCCCAGGCCCTTCCACTTCAATAGCTCCATGGGTAAACACTTTCTTGACGGTGTAAGGTCCAAACCATCTTGACCTCAACTTACCCAGGAAGAGCTTAAACCGATTTTGGAACACAAGAACCTGATCGCCCTCCTTGAAAACCCGACGGTTTATCATCCCATCATGCCATCTCCTTGTTTTCTCCTTGTAGATGGAGGAGTTCTCATACGCATCTTGGCGAATTTCCTCAAGTTCTTGTAATTGAAGGTTTCGGTGCATACCACTCTCATCTTGGTTTTGGTTGAATGATTTGATGGCCCAATAGGCTTTGTGCTCAACCTCCACGGGGAGGTGGCAAGCCTTGCCATAGATGAGACGGAATGGGGACATGCCAATGGGGGTTTTAAAAGCGGTTCTATATGCCCACAAAGCATCAATTTAGCCTCTTGCTCCAATCCTTTCTATCCGGATTAACCGTCTTTTCAAGGATTCCTTTTATTTCACGGTTGGAGAGTTCGGCTTGCCCGTTTGTTTGTGGGTGATAGGCCGTTGAGATCTTATGGTTTACCCCATACCTCTTGAGAAGGCCTCCAATTACCTTGTTGCAAAAATGGGTACCCCTATCACTAATGATAGCCCTTGGAAAACCAAACCGGGAGAATATGTTCTCTTGGATGAAAATGGCTACTACCTTTGCATCATCGGTGCGGGTAGGAATTGCTTCAACCCATTTTGACACATAATCTACCGCCAAGAGGATGTATATATAACCACCGGAGTTAGGAAAAGGGCCCATAAAGTCAATTCCCCATACATCAAAGACTTCACAATATAAGAGGGGTTGTTGTGGCATCTCATTTCTTTTTGTCAAATTCCCCACTCTTTGGCATCGGTAACAAGTTTTTACAAATTTATGGGCATCTTTGAAGAGGCTTGGCCAAAAGAATCCGCATTCAAGCACTTTTCTTGCGGTTCTTTGTGGCCCAAAGTGCCCTCCACAAGCATAGTCATGACAATGATGTAAGATGGATGGAATCTCACTTTCGGGCACACATCTTCTTATAAGTTGATCTTGGCAAAACTTCCACAAGTATGGATCATCCCACATATAGTACTTTGCATCAGATTTTACTTTGCTCTTTTGATGAGAAGAGAAATGGCTTGGAAGCCGCTTTGTCACCAAATAGTTGACCATGGTAGCATACCATGACTCCTCCACTCGCATAGCATAAAGGGACTCATGAGGGAGACCTCCTTCAACCTCATCAAGAGGGCATGATGGTCGTCCTTCATGGTTTAGCCGGCTTAGATGATCCGCTACCACATTCTTCACTCCTTTCTTGTCTTTTATCTCCACATCGAACTCACTTAGGAGAAGGATCCACCTCAACAACTGTGGTTTTGCATCCTTCTTTGCTACAAGGTATCTAATGGCGGCATGATCGGTGTAGATGATCACCTTTGTGCCCAAGAGATAAGATCGGAATTTTTCTAGGGCATATATCACACCAAGGAACTCCTTCTACGTCGTAGAGTAGTTCTTTTGAGCATCATTCAAGAGGGTAGATGCATATTGGATCACATGGGGTCCCTTGTCACTCTTTTGACCCAAAACCACTCCCAATGCTTAGTCACTTGCATCGGTCATGATTTTAAATGGAAGATCCCATTGCGGTGCTTGAATAATTGGTGCGGTGACCAATCTCTCCTTCAATTCATCGAAAGCTTTCCTACATGAGGCATCAAAGACAAACTTCGCTTCTTTGTGCAAAAGCTTACATAAGGGGTTAGCAATCTTGGAAAAGTCCTTAATAAATCTCCGGTAGAAACCGGCATGTCCGAGAAAAGACCTAATGTCTCGGGTGTTAGAGGGATAAGTTAAGGTTTTGATAATGTCAACCTTAGCCTTATCCACCTAAACCCCCCTTTTCGACACTACATGTCCTAAAACGATGCCACTAGTTACCATGAAATGACATTTTTCGGAGTTTAAAATGAGATGGGACTCTTGGCATCGCTCTAAGACAAGAGCAAGGTGTTTTAGACACGCATCATAGGAGTCCCCATGGATGGTGGAATCGTCCATGAATACTTCTATGATCCTTTCTACATAGTCGGAGAATATACTTAACATGCACCGTTGAAAAGTTCCCGGTGCATTACATAAACCAAAGGGCATACGGCGATAAGCAAATGTACCGAATGGGCATGTAAATGTGGTCTTGACTTGGTCATCGGGTGCGATTGGGATTTGAAAATACCCCGAGTACCCGTCAAGGAAACAATAGAAAGCTTTTCCCGCTAGTCTTTCTAACATTTGATCAATAAATGGTAGTGGAAAATGGTCTTTCAATGTAACCGCATTCAAGCGGCGGTAGTCAATACACACCCTCCAACCGGTTTGTGGTCGGGTGGAGACCAAGTCTCCTTGTGCATTCTTGACTACCATCACTCCTCCCTTTTTGGGTACGACTTGAGTTGGGCTAACCCAACGAGAGTCGGAAATAGGGAAAATGATGCCCATTTGCAATAGCTTAATTACCTCTTCTTGCACTACCTCCGCCATCGAGGGATTGAGCCGCCTTTGGGGTTATCGGACCGGTTTGGCATCCACCTCAAGCCGTATCTTGTGCATGCACGTCACCGGACTTATCTCCTTGAGATCCGCGATACTCCACCCAAATGTTTCCTTATGCTTTTGAAGTAATGCCACCAATTTGTCTTCTTGGTCCTCGGTGAGCGTGATTGAAATGATAAGTGGTAGGGTGTTCTTGTCCCCTAGAAAGATGTACTTCAAATGGCTTGGGAGGGTCTTCAACTCGACCTTTGGGGGTTGGATAATGGAAGGGAGGGGCTTGTGGAGTGGAATGCTTAAGGCAAATAGCTCGGACAGGTTTGCCAGAGCTGGACGCTGGCAGCGTTGGTGGACGCTGGCAGCGTCGTGGGGGCGCTGCCAGCGTTTCCTACTGCCTTGCCCTATTTTCAGCATGTCGATGATATTGAGTTCCTCATATGTCTCTAGGGGCTCTTCCCTTTCCAAGTCTTCGAGACGATCCTGCACATCAACAGCCAACAACAAACGCAAACCTTCCTCTTCCATGTTGTTAGTTAAAGCTACCTCGAGTGGGTCTCTATCACAAAGTTTGTACATTTGATTCACTAATGGCTCAAAGATATCCAAGAAGAAACAAGATTGATGGTCACTTGGGTGTCGCATGGAGTCATATATATTGTAAGTTAATATTTTCCCTTCAAACTCCATCGTCAAACACCCGTTTGAAACATCGAACTTGGTATTTGAAGTTTTCATAAACGGCCTACCAAGAAGGAGAGGGGTGTCACTAGAGCTAGATTCCATGTCTAAGACGTAGAAATCCGCCGGGAAGACAAGGTTATCTACCTCTACTAGCACATCCTCTACCATGCCCTTGGGATAAACACATGACCTATCGGCTAATTGAATAACCACCCCGATCTTAGACAAAGGTCCTAAGCCTAGGGTCTCATAGATGGATAGGGGCATGACGTTAATAGAAGCTCCAAGGTCTAACATGGCACGTTTGAAACTTTGCCCTCCAATGGTGCAAGGGATGGTGAACATGCCCGGGTCTCCACATTTCTTTGGTAAATTTTGCTTGAAAATTGCCGAAACATGTTCACTCACCCTAACCTTATGGGTTCCTTTCTTAGGATTTCTCCTAGGTGTACAAAGTTCTTTCAAGAACTTTGCATACCTAGGGACACTATTCAACAAATTAAGAAGAGGAATGTTTACCTCACATTTCCGGAAAGTTTCATACAAGTCATTCTCCTTGGCATACTTCCTTGTGCTTATCAAAGCACTAGGAAATGGGACTTCCGGTATGTATTCCTCTACTTCATCATCCTGAATAATGTCTTTGCCCTTCTTTGAAGTGTCTCCCTTAGGGTCCTTGCTTGTGGATGTCCCTTTCCCATTCTTCGATAGCTCTTCATGACCAACCACCAATTCTCCTTGGTCTTTAATTTCCAAGGTTTCCATCTCAAGATTCTTCATCTTTTCCTTGTCTTTTCCAAGGGGGTGTAACTCCAACTCTTTGCCTCCCCTCAAGGTCATGGCACTAGCATTCTCCCTAGGTGGTGGGATGGTTTGAGATGGGAATCTTGTGGAGCTTGAGGCTTGGGATTTTGAAATATTTGAGGCCATTTGGGATAGTTGGGTTTCCAAGTTGCTCACCCTAAGGTTGTTCGCCTCCCTATCCTTCCTTGCCTCCTCTCTATCTCTCCTTGCCTCCTCCCTATCTTTCTCTTGATTGGCAAGGAGTGTTTGCAAGATATCACTCAAGTTCCCTTGAGACGAAGAATTCCCTTGAATGAGGCCTTGGTTCGATTGTCTTTGAGATTGAGAGTTACTTGGGAAATTTGAATTGTTGGGTCTTGGATTGTTGTAATTTCTTTGGGGATTTTGTTGGAAATTGGAGTTCCGGTTTTGGGTGGGATTTTGGGCTCTCAAGTGATTGAATTGACCGTTTTCAAAGCTCTTTGACTTGTCCCCCCCCCCCATCCCAAAAGATCACGGTTTCCCACTTGGTTGTACATTCCTCCACCACTTGGGTTTCTTAAATTGTAATTCCCATACCCCATAGCATTGACACTCTCCATCGTTGCTCCTTGTTCAATCATGATGTAACACGTGTTGGTGGCATGGTCACCTCCACAATATGAGCATTCAATTGGTTCGGGGTGTTGAGAATAGGAGTTGCCTTTGTTAACAACCAAGTTTGTCACCATACTTTTAAGTTCATTCATTTCCTGCATGATCTTGTGATTTTGAGAAGCATAAGGATCCTCCATGGAAGATACATTCCTAGAGCTTCCTCCCCTTTCATTCTTCCTTCCATAGCTTCTTGTGTTCATCGCCAATTTTTCAATAATATTGTTGGCCTCGGCCACATTAAGTGTATCAATTCCACCTCCGGTGGCGGCAATGATCATTCTTTGGTCATTTTGACACAACCCCTCATTGAAAGCCGTCAACAAATCATCTCCCGACATGCCATGGTATGGGCATCTTGCCACAAGACTTTTGAAACGCTCCCAATAATCATAAAGGGTCTCCCCCATGTCTTGCTCAATGGTAGTGATGAGCTTCTTTGAGTGATTGTGTCTTGAATCCGGGTAATATTTTTCAAGAAACTTCTTCTTCAAGCCCACCCAAGTGGTAACGGAGTGGGCCGGAAGACAAAAGAGCCATTCCTTCGCGGCATCTTGTAGAGAAAACGGAAATGCCCTTAGCTTGAATTGGTCTTCGGTCACTCCTTGGGGAATAGCACCTTGGCAAATCATATGGAATTCGGCCAAGTGTCTATTAGGGTCATTCCCCACCATGCCATGGAATCTAGGTAAGTTATGGACGAAGAAACCCTTGAGCTCAAAGTTCACATCCCCCATGGGAGGATATGCAATACAAAGTGGTTGCTCCTCATAGTTCCTTGCCCGAATTTCACCAATTGTCCTATTATCCTCCATATTGGGTGGGTAAAGGACGTTCAATGGAGATGGTATCCTCGGTGGTGACTCAAATACTTGCTCCGGTTGTTCTTGAAAAATATTATTCTCCAACTCCTCTTCACTAGGCTCCCTCCAAAAAGGTCTCCTATAAAGGGGATTCGAAAATAACCAATTTGATATGCTACTTGAGGATGGATCAATATCTTGGTCACCAAGTCCCTCTTGTGACCTAGGCATAAACTTTTAAAAACAACTCAACAACACAAATTAGTAACTTCAACACAAAGTAACCTATAAACACTACAAAAAGAAATATTTGAAAAACAATCTAAACAAATTATGACACTAACAAGAGTTTCAATTTGAAATTTAGCTATATTGCCTTCCCCGGCAACGGCGCCAAATTTGACGAGGCTTTTTAACGGTGTCGCTGATAAGTGAATATTTGTATGATTTTAACCCCCACTTTAGCTCGGTTTTGTTTGTCATTTGTGCTTTGTTAAGCCGTTTTATGAGCTAATATCGTCTTCTAGGCGAATTCCTGTGTTCTAACTTGTTTTGTAGGGAAAGTGACGTTTCTACGCTCTTTTTCTATATTTCCGAGCATTTGCCTAGAACCCGACGATTTGAAGATGCAAGCTTGACCGTGTGTAAGGCATTTCGAGAAGGTTCACTAACTTAAGGGAGAAAAGAAGCAAAGACGGTTTTGTAGTTGTCGGAAGACCAATCAATTAGACGGGAGAATTCATCGCTTTACATCATATCCAAGCAACAAACCCGATTGTAAAGTCAAGGGGGATGTTGTAAGTCAAGTCAAAGCGAAAGAAGTTTAAGAGTTAGTCAAGAGCTTCCAGAAGACAACTTACCCGATCGGGTAAGTGGTGTACCCGATCGGGTATTCCTGCTGTTCAGTGCATTGCGGCTCTTTCATCCTATTTTTGACCTATGTATTTATTGCCCGACCTCTTCTCCACGAAACCCTAATACTATAAATAGATGTGCCAAGCCCCTCATATCATCCATCCATGAAATAATCCATCATACAATCTATCTTACATAATCTAGTCTTATATTTCCTTTTAGCTTTAGTCTTTCTAGTTTAGATTCTCTTCTTCTTTTGTCATTTGTTTCTAGTTTATTTCTGTCCATTTCCTTTCAAAACATTAGCTTAGTTCAATAATAATTTCAATCTTTGTATCTACTAGTCGGGTTCAAGAGTTGTAATTCAAGGTACGGTATTTCTATGCGAGGGATTTCTATTATTGTTATCGCTTTCATCGTTGATCGTCACCTAGGTATTCCTAATTTATCCTTTGCTTAATGTTCTTTATTGCTTTCCATTTGATTGTCATTTTCTATTCATATCAATTTAGATTCATTTTCATATTGTTATAATCGCAGTTTCATTTCTTAGATTATCATATAGCGTCGTTATTATCGCCACATAGAGAGTCTAAATTATTGTCAAAATCAACTAAATATGCCTATCTTAACTTTCATTGTTTATCATATCAACATAATCATGAGTGAGTAGTCACCTTTCTAGGGTGTAGGGTAGCCATGTTAGATTGATTAAAAGATGATAATTGGATAAAAGAAATTGTGCTTTTAAAACATTGTGTCTATGCATGTTTGGACTTTAACGATAGTTGACGATTCTTGATCACAATCATTGACTAGTATGGAATTCTTTTCCAAGGTAGATATACAGGAATTGAATAGACAAAGCGTGACATGGTGGATTAAGACCTAGTAAATCGCACTAAAAGCCTGCTAGACCATCTGATCTATGATTGTAATGAACACACCATTCTTACGAACGCTCAATGAATTATTTGCATATCCTAAATCCAATTTCATCAATATATCAATCTACATGTGTGAACCTACTTCCCTAGATGCTTCTCATTATTGTTAATTTATTATCTGCTTTATCGTTTCCATTTCAGTATTGTTTTGTTTTTATTTATGTTCTTTATTAGTTTAGACATCACAAAATCCAAAACCCAGAAAATCATTAGATAAAACTCAATTGTGAGACGATTCACAATCCATAGGAAACACCATCTCCCTGAGGATCGACCCGTACTTCCCTAATTACATTAACTTGTTATTAGCCTAGTCTGGGTAATTTATCTTTGCATCGGGCTTGCGACATGCCTGATCAAATTTTGGCGCCGTTGCCGGGGAGCACGGTTTAGTTTTCCTTTTTATTGTGATTTTAATCACGATTAGTTTTATCTAGTCTTTAGGAACTCAAAATTCCTTTAGACCTCTCTTGATTTTTCATCTTAGCTTTTCTATCTTATGCCCAGATCTTCTAGACTAGGGACCCCTATTCCGTTAGACCCCGAACTAGAAAGAACTTTGCGTAGGAAATTAAAGCTATTCAACGAAATTTCAAAAGCTTCTGACATTTCAAGTTTAGATCGTATTCGTGAGAAATACTCGGATATCTTACCTAATCTTGAAGGAGAAGAAGATCCATTTTCCTCTCCATTTCAAAAATTCAATCAACCTTCAACCAACATTCCATCTTCATCTTCGCAACCAAAAATGGTTCGACTTTTCGACCATTCTAAACCCACTGCAGATACACTTCCAAAGGGTATCGCTACACCTCAAATTACAGCTCAAAACTTCGAAATCAAACCTGCCTTCATCAATTTAATAGAAAGAAATCAATTTGGTGGCAATGCCACAGAAGATCCTAACCTTCATATCCAAAACTTCTGTGACTATTGCTCCACGATTAGATAAACTGGAGTATCCCAAGAACAGATTAGGGAAATGCTCTTTCCCTTTTCTTTAAGAGGAAAGGCAAAACTCTGGATCAATAGTCTTGACCGAGTTGCCCTAGGAATAGTTGATTGGGATGGTCTAGCTCTTGCTTTCTATCAAAAGTACTTCCCACCGGAACGAACCGCGCTCTTACGAAGTCAAATTACTGGATTCTGTCAGAGAGGCGACGAAAGCCTTTATGAGGCATGGGAAAGATATAAAGAATTACAAAGAGAATGTCCACATCATGGCCTTGATTCATGGTTCCTGGCTATCACATTCTACAACGGTTGTTGTGGCGAATCGCGTCGTATCCTCGACTCCGCTAACAATGGTCGTTTCGATCAAATCGATGTAGAGATAGCTAGTGCGACTATCGAGTCAATGGCAATCCACGATTCTCAGTATAGCAACTCGCGTGCTATTCCGCTAAAAGCCAAGCAGGATGATTCGAGTAAAGTAGCACTCCTGGAAGCCCAATTAGCCCTTCTGCAGCAACAAGTAGGAAGCTCTTCCCAATCCAAGGAGCATATCAACGTCACTAACCACGTAGTGGTATGTGAGACATGTGGGATTGGAGGGCATAATTTTCAAGAATGTAGAAGTTCAATAGAGCAAGTCAATGCCTATCAAGGATATAGGCAAGGCAACGCTTTCTCGAACTTCTATAATGAAAACACAAAAAACCACCCGTTTTTGTCCTACAAAAGTACCAACGTTCAAAATCCCCACCAACAAACTCAACAACCATTCATACCACATCAACAAAAGCCTTACAATCCACCTGGTTTTCAAAACCAGAGACCTTCATTCCAACCTAACTTCAACCAACCTTACCAAAATCAACACCAACCACCTCAAATTCAAGGCCAACCAAATGACTCAAGCTTGAGCAAAATTGAATCCATGCTTCTGCAAGTTGTTCAAAAACAGGATTCAATGTTTGCTCAATTTCAAAAGAGTGATCAAGCCAAAGATGCTGCCATCAAAATGCTTGAAACTCAAATGCCCCAATTGGCTACCTCTATTACCCAAAGAAAACAAGGCCAACTCCCACCTCATGGTGAACAACCGAGGGACACCGCAAATGCTATCACCCTTAGGAGTGGTACCACTTATACGGAACCTCAGCAACCCAAAGAACCAACAGTTGAGCCTTCACAAGTAGAAAGCCAAAAAGAAACCCAACCATCCACCGCTAAGGAAGCGGAAGACAAATCTAAAAAGAAGGATGAACTTGAAAAGGAACCCATCAAGATCCAAGTTCCATTTCCCCAACGTTTGAGGAGAAATCATAAGGAAACCCAATTCGGTAAATTCATGGAAGTTGTCAAAAACCTCCAAGTAATGGTTCCCTTCACTGAATTAATCACTCAAATACCTTCTTACACGAAATTTATGAAGGATATCTTAACAAAGAAGAGGACTCTGGATGATGTTGAAATCATCGCATTCACCGCCGAATGCAGTGCGTTATTGCAAAATAAGTCCCCTCCTAAGTTGAAGGATCCTGGTAGTTTCTCTATACCTTGCACTATAGGCACCTACACGATTGATAAAGCTTTATGCGATCTAGGTGCTAGTGTGAGCGTTATGCCCTATTCCATTTGCGAAAAATTGAATATGGGAATTCTGAAATGCACAAGTATCACCCTGCAAATGGCAGATCGTTCTCTAAAACAACCTATGGGAGTTTTAGAAGATGTACCTGTTAGAGTAGGGAAGTTTTTCATTCCAGTCGATTTTATAGTGTTGGATATGGCTGAAGATTCGCAAATCCCTATCATTCTAGGAAGGCCATTTCTACACACTGCGGGAGCAGTAATCGATGTCAAGAATGGAAAATTGACATTGGAAGTAGGTGATGATAAGGTCACCTACAACTTAAACAGTGCAATGAAGAGCCCTATGCTTGAAGAGCCTTGCTGTTTCCTTGACATTGTCGACTCAATCATTGATGAATCTCTGCATCCAGCAATAATTGAGGATCCTTTAGAAGCAATTTTATTGTTAGAGGATATCTCTGAGAACTACAATTTTGAGATCAGTGAGATGGAAAGGGACTTGACTGGAAAAGAGATACCATCTGAAGAAGTTGAGGAGTTCATAAGCTTAATTGATGCTCCTGCTAAGGCAGAAGTACATAAACCTGAACTTAAACCTCTTCCCTCAAATCTAAAATATGCTTTTTTAGATGAGTCTGAATATTGCCCAGTCATAGTGAGTGCTCTTCTAGATGAAAATCAGTTAAACTCACTATTGATTGTTTTAAGGAAACATAAAAAGGCAATAAGCTATAAACTTGAAGACCTCACATGCATAAGCCCTGACTTTTGCATGCATAGAATTAACTTAGAAGAAGGCCAAAGACCTTGTGTTCAAGGTCAACGCCGTCTTAACCCAAACATGCAAGAAGTAGTTAAAACTGAAGTTATGAAATTGCTAGATGCTGGCATAATCTATGCAATTTCTGACTCAAAATGGGTTAGCCCTGTCCAAGTTGTTCCCAAGAAAGGAGGAACAACAGTAGTCAAGAATGAGAAGAATAAACTCATCCCCACAAGGATTGTGACGGGATGGCGTATGTGCATTGACTACAGGAAGTTGAATCAATCAACTAGAAAAGATCACTATCCTCTGCCCTTCATTGATCAAATGTTAGAGAGGTTAGCTTGCCACAAATATTTCTGTTATCTAGATGGTTACTCAGGATTTTTCCAAATTCCTATCCACCCTGAGGACCAAGAAAAAACCACCTTCACCTGTCCCTATGGCACTTTTGCTTATCGCCGAATGCCATTTGGCTTGTGTAATGCACCCGCAACTTTTCAGCGTTGCATGACTAGTATCTTTTCTGATTTTTTTGAGACTATCATGGAAGTATTTATGGACGACTTTAGCGTCTATGGCATTTCCTTCGATAATTGTTTGACAAATCTGTCGAAAGTACTAAAACGCTGTGAAGAAGTCGACCTTGTTCTCAACTGGGAAAAGTGTCACTTCATGGTGAACGAAGGTGTAGTTTTAGGACACATCATTTCCGAAAGAGGTATTGAAGTGGATCGAGCTAAGATCCAAGTTATTGAGCAGCTGCCACCACCGGCTAATGTAAAAGGAATCAGGAGTTTCCTTGGCCACGCCGGTTTTTACCGACGGTTTATTAAAGATTTTTCTAAAATAGCCAAGCCCCTGACTGAGCTCCTTTTTAAGGATGCGCCTTTGAATTTCACGAAGGAATGTTTTGAGGCATTCAACAAAATCAAACGCGCTCTAATCACCGCACCTATAATCCAGTCACCTGATTGGAATCTTCCATTTGAGCTTTTGTGCGATGCGAGTGATTACGCCGTTGGAGTTGTTTTAGGGCAAAGAAAGGAAAAGTTCCTTCATGCTATTTACTATGCTAGTAAAACGTTAGATCCTGCCCAAATCAACTATGCCACTACTGAAAAAGAACTTCTTGCCATTGTCTATGCCTTAGAAAAATTCCGTTCTTACCTTATAGGATCGAAAGTCATTGTTTACACTGACCACGCTGCTTTGAAATATCTGCTTTCAAAGAAAGAGGCAAAACCTCGGCTTATCCGATGGATCTTGCTCCTTCAAGAGTTCGATCTAGAGATCCGGGATAAGAAAGGAGCAGAAAATGTAGTCGCTGACCATCTTTCAAGGATAAGAGTAACTGAAATAGGATTGCCAACAACAATTAATGATTCGTTTGCTGATGATTCATTAATGGCAATTACTGACTCTTCTCCTTGGTATGCTGATATGGCCAATTTTCTTGTCAGTCGACAACTACCTTCTGACCTTTCTTATAACCAAAGGAAACGATTTTTGCATGATGCAAAATTCTTCGTTTGGGATGATCCTTATCTTTTTAAGCAGTGTTCTGATGGTCTTTATAGACGATGTATCCCCCAGTGGGAAGTTAAAGGAGTTTTAGAAGGATGCCACTCATCTGCTTATGGTGGTCATCATGGTCCGTCCAAGACCGTAGCCAAAGTCTTACAATCCGGGTTTTTCTGGCCCACGATGTTTAAAGATTCAAAGGACTTTGTTATGGCTTGTGACGCTTGTAAACGAATGGGTCAAATATCCAAGAGACATGAGATGCCTCAAAACGGCATATTAGAAGTTGAAATATTCGATGTCTGGGTATTGACTATCAAGGACCATTCCCTTCTTCTAACGGAAATCGTTACATCTTAGTCGCTGTTGACTATGTTTCCAAGTGGGTAGAAGCAATCGCCACTCCCACTAATGATGCTAGAGCTGTGATACGGCTATTTAAGAAGATCATATTTCCACGTTTTGGTGTACCCAGAGCCGTGATTAGTGATCGAGGAACTCATTTTGGGGAGAAGCAGTTAGATACTCTGCTTGCTAAATATGGTGTGTATCACAGACGAGGATTAGCCTACCATCCTCAGACCAGCGGTCAAGTAGAAGTCTCAAATAGAGAGTTGAAAACAATTCTTCAGAAAGTAGTCTCAAGATCTAGAACTGACTGGAGTAATAAGCTCGATGACACCTTATGGGCTTATCGTACAGCTTTCAAAACCCCGATTGGAACATCTCCTTATCGATTGGTTTATGGAAAGACCTGTCATCTTCCTGTCGAGTTAGAGTATAAAGCTTACTGGGCTATCAAAGAACTAAACTTAGACACTAAGCTTAGCGCTGATAGGAGACTCTTGCAACTCAATGAGCTAGAGGAATTTTGTTTGCAAGCCTATGAGAATTCTAGGATCTATAAGGAGAAAACAAAGCGTTGGCACGACAAGAGGATAATTAAAAAAGAATTTAATGTCGGTGACCAAGTACTTCTTTTCAACTCCCGTCTGAAAATCTTTCCAGGAAAACTTCGTTCCCGATGGTCTGGACCATTCACTGTCTCATATGTAAGCAAATACGGCTATGTGGAACTCATGACTAGCAATGGTGAGAAATTCAAAGTTAATGGACACAGACTGAAACTCTACTATAACAATTCTATCATCGGATGTTTAGATATTGTCTATACGGAGCGTCCATTAGAGACCCAATGATTCTAATGAAAAATTCGTCGAGCAAGACGTTAAACACGCGCTTCTCGGGAGGCAACCCGTGTTTTACCTTTTTGCAGTTTTATTTTTGTTTTTCCCTTTTACGTTGTTTTGTTAGATTTCTTTGCAGATGAAAGAGTTTTTGAAGAATCTCTGACGACCTTCCTTGTCAAAAGTCCAAAAGACTAGCTTGGGGGAGTCCGCACTGACTAGTAAGCTTCATTCTTCTTTCATTTTTCCTTTCTTCCCATTAAGCATCTCATTGCATATTTGGTTTTTGTGCTCACATTGAGGACACTGTGATGTTTAGCTTGGGGGAGGGATTGCATTTTTCCCATTTTGCATTTTTAGTTATATTTTTTCAAATTTTGAATATAAGAAAGAGAAGATTTTTGAGAAAATTAAACAATTTTTGAACACAATTGAATGCTTTTCATGCTTTGCTTGCTTGTTTGCTATGCTATCATGCTACATTTCCCAACCTTAGAGCTTTCAAAAGATAATGATTCAATATTTATTGAATTTTGCATACATGGGGAAGTCTTGTACACAGTAGGCATGGAATGAATCTATAGATAAGTACGCTTGATCTTGACATTTGGCAAACTACATATATTGTAAGGTAGAACCTCCTTAGACTGGTACATCCATACCCAGTCTCATCTAGGTGTGTGTAGTTCTCCATGTGATGTGTGTCATGTCAAAACGCATAAGTATGGTTCTCATTTCATTTCTATAAGCATTGCATTCATGATTCACTAAGATTTGAAGCCTTTTTCACTTTAATTTGCCCCTCAATAATTAGCCCCTTCATACAATTGCTTCACAAAAAATAATAGCTACAGATAAAAACTGCCTACCTTTTGAGCTAGTAGCTAGACTATGGTGTATGAGTGCTCTTTTGAGAAGATTTGTTCTTATCTGTCAAAGTGAATTGGGAAAACGAAATGTCCAAGAAGTAAAGTTGTGTTCAGAAAAGAAAAATGAAAAAAAAAGAAGAAAAATAGAAAAATCAAAGGAAAAAAGAAAGAAAAATAAAAGAAAAGAAGTTGTGAGTATCTCCTAAAAAAGTCAATATATAGAGGGAGTTCACTCTTGTGTTTCGTGTAAAATAGGCCAAATTGTTACTTCTGGCTTCATCGATCGTTTTGTGGGAAATAACCGAAAGTTTGGATTGAGTATTCATTTATCATTGGTCAGTTGCTAGCTCATTCTAACCTTCACATGACCATAACTGTTTTGTCCACCTTTCGCCCATTTCCCAAAGCCTTCTTCTTATTTTTTCGGCTTCTTTTCTATGTGCATTGTGATCTTTGACTTGTGTTTTGAATTGTTTACCATATTAGACTGCGGACACATTTTCATAAGTCGTAGATAGGTGAGTGTCTCAAACATTTACACATAAAGAAATCACCTTTTACATACATGAGTGTTCGAGTGTACCGTGAGAGTCCATTTGTCAAAAGATCATGCAAGAGCCGAAATTCTGTAGTGAAATTCTTTGTGCTACGCCGTTATGTAAATCTCAACCATGTTTATGTATCATTCTTGCCCACGTTGTTTTTGGGTCATTATGATTCATTATGTTTTCAAAGTTTTACGTTGAGATTTGTTTCTTGATGGTGTAGTAGCCAATGCTTGCAACCCTTGTCCTGGTATTGTTTGTTATGCTTGCTTGAGGACAAGCAAAGGTTTAGCTTGGGAGAGTTTGATAAGTGAATATTTGTATGATTTTAACCCCCATTTTAGCTCGGTTTTGTATGTCATTTGTGCTTTGTTAAGCCGTTTTATGAGCTAATATCGTCTTCTAGGCGAATTCCTGTGTTCTAACTTGTTTTGTAGGGAAAGTGACGTTTCTACGCCCTTTTTCTATATTTCCGAGCATTTGCCTAGAACCCGACGATTTGAAGATGCAAGCTTGACCGTGTGTAAGGCATTTCGAGAAGGTTCACTAACTTAAGGGAGAAAAGAAGCAAAGAAGGTTTTGTAGTTGTCGGAAGACCAATCAATTAGACGGGGGAATTCATCGCTTTACATCATATCCAAGCAACAAACCCGGTTGTAGAGTCAAGGGGGATGTTGTAAGTCAAGTCAAAGCGAAGGAAATTGAAGAGTTAGTCAAGAGCTTCCAGAAGACGACTTACCCGATCGGGTAAGTGGTGTACCCGATCGGGTATTCCTGCTGCTCCAAGCATTGCGGCTCCTTCATCCTATTTTTGACCTATGTATTTATTGCCCGACCTCTTCTCCACGAAACCCTAATACTATAAATAGATGCTCAAGGATCATACACTTTCATCATATATACATCCATCATACACTTTCTTACACAATCTTGTCTTATATTTCTTTTTAGCTTTAGTCTTTTTAGTTTAGATTCTCTTCTATTTTTGTCTTTTGTTCTAGTTTACTTTCGTCTATTTCATATCAAAACATTAGAATAGTTCAAATAGAGTTTCAATCTTTGTATCTACTAGTTGGGTTCAAGAGTTGTAATACAAAGTACGGTATTTCTATGCGAAGGATTTCTATTATTGTCATCACTTTCATCGTTGATCGTCACCTAGGTACTCCTAATTTATCCTTTGTTTATTGATCTTTATTGTTTTCCATTTGATTAATATTTTCCATTCGTATCATTTAGATTCGTTTTTACGTTGTTATAATCATAGTTTCATTTCTTAGATTGTCATATAGCGTCGTTATTATCGCCACATAGAGAGTCGAAATTATTGTCAAAATCACTTAAATATGCTTATCTTAACTTTCATTGTTAATATCAACACAACCATGAGTGAGTAGTCACCTTTCTAGGGTGTAGGGTAGCCATTTTAGATTGATTAAAATATGATAATTGGAGAAAGGAAATTGTGCTTTTAAAACATTGTGTCTATGCATGTTTGGACTTTAACGATAGTTGACGATTCTTGATCACAATCATTGACTAGTATGGAATTCTTTACCAAGGTAGATATAAAGGAATTGAATAGACAAAGCGTGACATGGTGGATTAAGACCTAGTAAATCGCACTAAAAGCCTGCTAGACCATCTGATCTATGATTGTAATGAACACACCATTCTTACGAACGCTCAATGAATTATTTGCATATCCTAAATCCAATTTCATCAATATATCAATCTACATGTGTTAACCTACTTCCCTAGATGCTTCCCATTATTGTTAATTTATTATCTGCTTTATCGTTTCCATTTTGTTTTTATTTATGTTCTTTATTAGTTTAGACATCACAAAATCCAAAACCCAGAAAATCATTAGATAAAACTCAATTGTGAGACGATTCACAATCCATAGGAAACACCATCTCCCTGAGGATCGACCCCTACTTCCCTAATTACATTAACTTGTTATTAGCCTAGTCTGGGTAATTTATCTTTGCATCGGGCTTGCGACATGCCTGATCAGTCGCTAATCCCGCTAATTAGCTACAATCAAATAACAATTTATAACTCCTAGACCAACATAAACTATCTCAAATAAGGTAGTAAAATGGTAAGAATAGGGTCGAACCCAAGAGAAGACGATATTAGCTAAATTAAACTAATCTAGACCCTTGCAAAATGCCAATAAACAAAACTAATTACTCTAATCACAAATTAAGGTACTAATTACCAATTAAGACACTAATTAAAACAAAGGTTTGAATTAATTACAAACTATGATATTCACAATGAGAAAACATGTAGGATAACATAGATGGGGGGATTTGGGTAAAAAGATGATTCAACTTGAAACATGAAATTTTAGTCTAGACACTTGAACAAACACCTTCTATGCAATTAATCAAATATGAGAGAAATACTTAGTGCAATTATCCCAAGTAACACAACAATTAGCAAAGATGACCCCTTTATACCTCTCCTCTTATTTATCTAATACTACCTCCTAAGAAATAGTCAACATGGATTAAACCACCCAAGATTAACCCTTTACAACTTAACCAACACTTATTAAAACATAAGCACAAGCAAAGGAGTAAGCTTTAAGTATTAAACCAAAGGATTAAGCTAGAATCATGCAATTCAACACTAAACCATGTAAAAATCACACAACATATAATTTATCACCCAAAAGACTCTAACTTTAAACCAAAGTTGAACTCTTTCAAGTTTACTTCACACATTCAAGTATAGGTTGACAATTCCTACCAAGAACAAGCATTCATTAAGCAAATAAAATGTCAAGCTAGTCAAACCAAACATTCATCCACTCAACATAAAAGATTAACACAAACAAATTATATTAAATAAGGAAAAAGAGGATTAGAGAGTCATACAATGCTAAAGGTGTGAACTTGTTCAAATTACACCAAGTAATGGAAAGATTAGCTACCCATAATCCAAATATTACAACCCTTGTTGAAGTTCAAACACATTACAAAAGCCAAAATGAAGAACAAACTAGAGAGAATTCTAAGGAAAATGTGTTGTTGAATGTAGTATCCAAAGTTGTTTTTTTCTCTCTCTTCAGTTTTCTTCTTATATACCCTTAGTTCGCAAACCTAGGGGCCTTGAAAGGTGGGCTTTCAAAAGACAAGACGGAGAAATGAAGAACATCGTGCTGAGACTTGGACGCTGGCAGCGTCCCCTGACGCTGGCAGCGTTTCGTGCTGCCAGTCTTCCCTTTGCTTTTCCTTCTTGACTTTCGTTGACCCTTGGATTTTTGGCCCCGCCTTGACTTTCATTGACCCATTGGGTTTGATCTTCTTGCCTTGATGATTCACTTCTAGCCCACTCCAATTTCCGGGTTTTGGGTCTCGGGTTTCGGGTTTGACTTTCGTTGACTTCCGGGTTTGACTCTCAAAAGTGACTAAAATTACTAAATAACAACATTATTACAAAAACTAAGGTTAACATAAAACAACGCTAATGACCCGTAAAAAGTAAAACAAATGACCCTAATAAGTACTACTAGACACAACACAATTTGGTGTTGTCACCAACCTTGATTCATTGTTCTTCCACTCTTACTCAACAAAGGAAACAAATCAAACTAGCTATAAATTTTGAGTCAAATTTCATGTTTTCTTGTTTTCGTCTTGGAAATGTAAAACGGAACTTCTAGGGATTCTAGTAGACCCTGATCTAGGGTACCTTTCGACGCTACTACGGTGGGGATACCCCTATTGTTGGTTCCGACCGCGTGTCCTTGACGGAAACCGTGTGCTATCATGCCAATAATTGCAAATCAAGAATGCAACTCCAAAAAAGAAAAAAAAAGGGGAGAGAAAAAGAAAAGAGAGAAAACAAAGTGCTGAAATGCAAATTTTGCAGGCAATAAGACTCAAATATCCTTTTCCTTTAACCTTTCTTGGATCATTTACCCTTGAGTTGCATAGTGAGACGGGACGACCCTTGTGTCTCATTTATTTGAGAAACGGGAATTCCATATGCTATTGTGTTTAATAACGTCACGAGGATTTCATTTCCATCTTCCATTTTATCACTTTTGACCAAGCAAATAGTAGACGAAGCTCAAAATTCTCATTAGACTTGCACCGCTAGGAGGCGAACACTTTTCCATGCTTTATGATACTAGTGGCTTATAAGGATCATGCATTTATTTAGACGGTTTTCCTCATAGATACTTTCGTCACATGGATGAGGCGTGTGATTTTTCTTTTGCTAGATGCATTCTTGTCATGTATTTACGTGCCTATCATTTGGATGTATCGCGATTTTCCGCAAGCCCCACTTGCCTTGCAAGGAAGTGCTCTACCTCATGAGTATCTCGTTGTGAGTTGAAGGGACGGAGGAGGCCCGTTAATTGCTTACCATCGGATATTATTAGTAGTTTAGGTCGTAGCATTAGTGTTAGTGTAGTGTTTAATAAGGGGACATATGGGTCTCGATTCTTGTTTACCTACTCGAGGACGAGTAAGTCTTTAGTGTGGGGAATTTTGATAAGCATTTAATTAGTTACATTTTTCCTCTCATTTTCGTCTCCATTTTGGTTCGTTTACACGGATATGCGTGTCTTTAATTGCATTTTGCTTCCCGATTTCCCGTGCTATGAATGTCGATCTCAATTTGCAGGAATTAAGGCGGAAATGAAGAAATCGGAGCATAAAGGCCTTGCATGAGTCGGGATTCGGAGTTGAGAAGAAGAAATGAGGAGAGGGAGCCCTCAGGTGGCGCAGGCCGGTCCTCCGACCGGCGGCCGGCCACCCGGCTCGGACCATAACCCCCACAAAGAAAGGAAAAAGAGGGAGAAGAAATAGGCCAGGTAGCGCCGGCCGGCCGCCGGCCTACCACCCGGCTCGCGCAATATCAGACAACATTCGAGAATTTAAAAGTGCTCCAGGCCGGTCGGTGGCCGGCGGCTGGGCACCTGGCTTGGACTCACATATATTATACTTAGAATATTTTTTGGAGAAGAGAAGAAGGACGAGTCTGATGTGCTCCAGGCCGGTCAGAGGGCCGGCGGCCGGCCAACCGGCCGGGAACACAACACCGCATTTTCGCCCCTCTTCTATTTTCTTTCTTAATTTTGAGATACCTATATATATCCTCCCCCTAATTTTTGTAAGCAGCTTTTTATCAACTCTTAGCACAAACCCTAGAAATTTTGTAATCTCTA